>QTSX02002997.1:0-204563 GCA_014839935.2 Entomophthora muscae | reverse complement strand
CCAGACACTCAAGACTGGATCCCTGACATAATGAGTCAAGCACCAAAATGAGGTATCCACTGTAAGGGATCATCATCTGTTCATGTTGTTGGATTTAGAAATTTGAGTTGATTTCCTAGTCTGGCTTTGAGTGACTGGATAATTGGTTTGCAGCTCACAAACCCGCTTACTTGAAACCTTGTTGGTGGGTCAAGCCTGCTGTTTCAACCTCCCCCCAACTGAAGGTTGGCCTTCTCTGGGGGCAGGTTGTCAGGAGCCCGGGCACCATACTGGGCAACTGCCAGAATTAACTCATTCTGCAAGTTGACTTACTATATGTCAACAATCAGAATTAAAAATACTTTAATGTCAACAGCATTGAAAAGTCAGAATTAAGTTTTAACTCATGCAGACTACTAAATGTTGACACTTTTTTAATAAGCAGAAATCTGTTTCCTGAGCATTTTACTTAATAAAAATTAAGCTTCAAGATACTTTTTAGGGTAATATGACAACATAGATTTTAAAAAGTCCATAAAAAATTATAAATGACAATTAAAAAAATTCATAAAAATACACTTCAAAAATAGTTCACTATGAAATTAGCTATCTTTACTATAATAAATTTTTTCCCACTTATAAAAACAAAAAATCCAATACACAAGAAGATACTACATAAAATTTCATGTATTATAAAAAATATAATAATCAGCAACATTAATATAAAGCTTTTTCTATATTGAAAGCTACAAAAAAACATATAATTTACTAGTAAAATACCAATATAGGCCATGTAATACAGTCTAAGGCATCAAACTATCAATAGAAAATCAATGATTTTATAAAAACAGTATCATAAATTATTAATGAGTTATTTAGAATAACTATTTATTTAAAAATATTATACTTAACATATAAGAACTATATACAAAATTAGGCAATACTCAATAAATTTAATTAAAACCTAGACTGTAATCACCTGGTTGCCATTAAGAACTGTGGCAATCTTCTTGATGTATTCCCCAATCTCTGAAAGCTTATATTTGGCCTTGAAAACATCCTTGATCTTCTCTTGATATTGTTTCTCTTTGGTGGTTCTCTTCTTCTTGGATGGGCGGTTCTCAATATCTCTGATGAATGCAACAGTCTTCCCCTGTTGGACTTTGAGGTGCTCATAGAAGGTGCTGTATCTGGGCTTGATTCCAAAGGAGGACTTGATATGCTTATGCCAGCCCTCCAAAGATGAAGTAGTTTTCATCTCATCCTTAAGAACTGCCTGGTAGCAGTTCCAGTTGGCTTTGGCTCTGGGCTTGCCCCAGCGCTTAGTGATCTTATGTCTAATCCACTGTGGTTTGTAATATTCAATGAAAGGGTAGAAGGCATCCTCATGTTTATTGGCATATGAATCCTGGCATAGGTGATCAAAGGCTTGTCCAGTATGCTCTGGCTTTACAAAGGCTAGTACTACAAACTACTGAATTAAGAACTTGCACTTTCCTGATATATCTAGACAGTGGAGCTTGCTGAGCTCAGGTAGACCTTTTAGTTGCCTGTTGACAGCCTGTCAATAATGGAAAAAAACCCCTGGACCTCTCCATCAAAGGTGCTTATAAAAGCGTTATACTGGGCAGTTTCATAGTCCATGATTATAGTTGAGGGGCCAAGTGCTTTATCATGAGCTTATTGTTCTGCAGCAAGGGTGACTTCATCCTTTTCATCATCATCTGGATTGACTCTAGTGTTATGGCCAGGGAGACTCTTTTTATTACTGGGTAGGGCTTTGATGCCCTCCTGAAGGATTTTAAAGGCCCTTGTGTAGATCTCTTCTGTTGCCCCAGGAAGCAGAAAGTAGGCAAATGGGAGCACCTTGCCTTCAATAAGGGAATGTACAACCCATAGTTGGTAAAAAGGCGGGGCATACTGCAAAGGTACCGTCACATAACCAGGTCTCTGAATCTTTTAACTGCTCCAGGTTCTGTTGTGTAGCATAGCATATAATTTTTGCCTCTGATGTAGGCCCATCATCATGTAAAAGGAATACCTCATCACCATTGAACATCTTTAACTCCTCTGTCAATACTAACTCTCCTTGGACCATGTCAGATTTCTTATGGGGGAATAGATCACGGTGTTTGTCACATATGTACTTCACTAACTGGCCGCAGTCAGGGATGAGCTTCAGGTTCTCATTACTTAGGTGTGTGGTGGCCTTAACTACCAGATCAGAAGCCTTGACATCTTTGGAGACTGGAACCATTTGATAGAGGTACCACTTTAGAAGCTTTTTAATAAGATTGATTGGAGCATTGCATGTGTGCTCTCCTTTTTCACAGTGCAATACGCCATCTAGAAAATGCCATCTAGAAAGACGCCATCTAGAAAAAAATTTGCAATAGGGTCAGAATTTACATTGGAAAAAATTAAAAAAATTATTAAATAGTTATTTTTTACATATTGGTTTCTAATACGCCATCTAGAAAAACGGCATCTAGAAAGAGCTATCACAAATTGAAATAAAAAGAGTGTTATCCAAATAAGAAATTTGAATATAAAAACACTTAACAAATACCCTAAAATACGCCACCTAGAAATACAGCATCTCAAAAGACGGCATCTGGAATCAAAGAATAAATTATACTTTTATGTGATAAATCAAAGCCTTTTCCTTATTAACTGGGAATAAAGTACTATATTAATTTATGACCACATATAATATATCAAATCAAATTACCTCACCTTTGATAGTACTATCTCCCTGTAACACAGCCATTAAAACCACTTTTGATATAATGATTTTATTCCTTATCATAAAAGGATCTGTAATATTTGGTTTTCAGCTTTAAAAGGCTTCATTAATGATTTTATATATGCAAGGGTAGTGTCTCCATTAACTGGAACTGTAATAATCAGGTTAAGCACAGTGTAACTAAGACTAACTCATCAATTGAAGGTTGGTACAATCAATTTTCTTGCCTGGTTAAGATAAAGAAGCCCAGATTCATTGTGATTATCAAAAAGCTGAAGATCTGGCATATCCACGGGGACCAGCTTTACCCTCAGGCCATCAAAAGCAAAGCTTTTTTATCCAAGCATGCAGATCAGCAGGTCAAGTTTGCAAGTGTTAACAAGGAGTTTTTGATCTATTACACCAGAGAAGGCCACCTTATCCATCTTAAAGGCATTGCAAAGACTTTTGGGACTTAAGCCTGATCAAGTTACTCTTCCATTAAATATTTTACTTCCAAATATTTAATTTTTACTTAATTTTTAGTACATGGATACAAACATAGGAGCAAATTTCAATATGGAAATATCACAGTTTTGGGGTGTGTTGACTTTGGAGATTTTCACACTAAAGTTGGTACTAGATGATCCCACATTATTATTGCAGATCTGAAATCTTTGGATTATTTTGAGTCTAGCCATATGTTTTTCTTACTATTCTGTTTTTTTTTGGGTTTTTATTAAGTTTAAGTTATTTGACACAGTTCTGCCAGAAATTTGACATAGGGTTTCTAGATGGCGTTTTCTAGATGGCGTTTTAGGACACATTTGAGGTGGCGCCTTTCTAGATGGTATTTTCTAGATAACATTTTCTAGATTGTGTCTTTCTAGATAGTGTATCCCACCTTTTTCACTAGTGACTTTATCCCATCCTTATGTGTTAATCTTGGAAGCACAGCTTCTATCTTCACACACATAATGCTTGCTTCTTCATGCTCTCTTCTGATTGTTGCAATTAAAAATATAGCCATCACAGACTAAACTTGCACCTCCTTTGACAAACATTAGAGGGTAAAACTGAGGGAACTTCTTTGGGAGCTTAAACTCTCATTTGACATTAAATATATTGTGAACCTTTAGGGGATCCCATGGGCCAATTGGTGCTTATGATAGTCAGGCAGGTAATCATCAGGATCTTCTTTATTAATACTTGATGAGAAGGATGGAGGTGCAGATTTGTTGGGCGGTGGAGGGGAATTATCTGGAGTTGGATTATTGCGCTTCTTGGACTGGGATGAGCTTGATTCATCTGGGCTTGACTGGGGTTCTGGACTCTTGGGTATTTTTTTTCTTCCTTGCTTGTTAAGTGGAACCTAATCTCCTTCTGATTGGTACCATCTTGGAGAAGAGGAGGGGTCAGGGGAGGACTCTTTGCTTTCAGGGTCTGGGGTCTTCTCCTTTGTCTTCTTTTTTTTGAGGGCTCTTTGGCTGGTTTTTTGTTGGGGTAGGGACTTTGGGCCTTTCCAGAGGCTTTGGGCACTTTCTTGGTTGACTTGGGGTTTTTATGTGGCTTCTTGGAAGATTTCTCCTACAATAATTAGAGTATAGCTCATAAAGTAAGAATAATCATGTGAAACTTGAATAAAATTAAATAATAATCACTTGTTTTATTTTTTATTATGAATTAAATATTTTATAGAAGTATGGGAAGTAATTTTAGAGCTAGTTTATTAGTAAAGAATAAAAACCATGTTTAAATAAAAAGTCAACATTCTGGTAGTCACAATAGTCAAAAATATTTAATTTAGTTTGTCAGCATAAAAAACACTTTAATTTTGACTGTCAACATACTAACAGTCAGCATTAAACTAGAAAAACACTATGTAAATCACTTATAAAGATTGGTTAATATTTTCCGGAGTTGGTTTTTAAGGCTAAAATTGATTATTTTTAAATTTAAAAAATCAAAGATTTACATATGTAGCTTAGGAAAACTAAATAATAGGGATTGTAGAGCAGATTCTAAAGTACAGCCCTGTGTACTTTGGCTTGAATTACTATACCATTGTGTGTGTTTTTTGTTAAGCAACAGTGTTTTACTAATAAACCAGTGAAGGTGTCAACATTCAGGCAGTCAGTGTTCTTTTATAGTAACTCTCCTATTAAATCTTGCTTAAATTATATCACTTTGCTTGCTTAGCCAAACCCCTTTGTTGCAATTTAGGTGACACATCAATTTGACACAAAGTCAACATTATATATACATATATAAATTCTAGTTTTAACTTATATGTTTTGGCCTAAGTGCATTTCTGGAAATAAGCTATAGTTTATCCAGTGAGTTTAAAATAACAATAAATAGCTTATAATACAAAGAACACTATTAAAGTTGGCATATGTCTTTGTTCAATGCTTATCTTAATCTATATTTAATAAAAACAGTAGTATAAAATATAAGAAGTAGTTATTTTTAGAATATTGTGTATTTTATGAAGAAATTTATGAATTCTTATTTGGTGTTGACATCCAGATATTACTTACTGGAGTCAATCTTAATGTAAAAGTACAAAGAAACTTACATTTTTATAGTAAATTATATTGCTTTTTTGGCTTAAAAATAAGCCTTTGTTTAAATGGTGCCAACATTATGCCTGTTCCTTTTTAATTTTGCAATTCTGACTTAATAATTTACTATGAAAAATTAGCTTAGTTTTTGGAAATGCCCGATTCTGGCGGATAAATACTAAAATAATGTTGACTTACTGAATGAGTTAATTCTGGAGGTTGCTCCATACTGGACTAACTGTTGTTCTTTGGCAGGTAGGGAGGTCTTGCACTGTCTCTGTCTTGCTTTGCAGGGTCTCAGGCAATCATGTTGGAGGACTTTGTCTTGTTTACGTTTCCCAATTCCTTGCACAAGGTAAGTGTCATTGTCGTTTACCTTTAGAATGATTGCTGGACCTACTTTCTTGGGTTGCAGTTTGCTTTTATCAACATTTATGACCCAAACTTTATCCCCAACTTCATGTCTATCTTGGATGGGGACAAAGGTTTTTTTGCAGACGTTCATTTTCCTTTTCTGTTTATTTGCTGTTGGCCTCTATAACTTGAGGATCTGAGCAAGGGGGGACTTTACCTTGAATTTCCAGCTTGGGTCCTGATAGTGCTTGAATTATATTGGGCTGTGTGCCATATACCAACTCAAAAGGGATTTTACCGGTGGATCTGTTCACATGAGTTTGGTATACAAGTAGTGTAGTCTGTAGCTGCTTATACCAGTCTTCAGGTCTCCTGGCAGTGAGCTTGGCCAAGGCTTGCATAAGGCTGCCATTCAGCCGCTCCACACGTCCATTGGCCTGAGGGTGGTATGGTGTTGTCACAGTGTGCTTGATCCCATTCTTGGTGAGGTATACATTGATGTCTTCAGAGGTCAATTCTTTGCCTCCATTGGTTATCAGGAGTTCTGGCTTTCTGAACTTGCTGATTATTTCTTTTCCTATGAACTGCCGCACGTCATTACCTGTGTGTTTTACTGCTTGAGCTACTGGCCATTGTGTAGCAAATTATATTGCAGTGATGATGTATTTCTTATCATTGTGTTTTCCTGGAATGGGGCTGACAATATCTAGGGCCCATACCTTGAAGGGTAGTTGCATGCAGAAAGGAAGTACTGAGTTTGGAGGGGCTATGCTTCTAGCAAATTTCTCACATACTTCACATTGGTCTAGGGCTTCTTGAACGTCATAATACAGGGTTGGCCACCAGGCCTTGTGTTTAAGGAATTTGTATAGGTTGCAACTTTTGGTGTGTCCTAGGTCTCTATGGTAACGTAGGATGATGTCAACTTGCTGATGTGTGGGGACATAAGAGATGGTGGTTCTGTTGGACATTTTTTGATGTAAGGTTCCATACACGTCTGCAAATAAGTGCTCATTCTTAATGACTGTTTCTTTTTTATGTTGGTGGTACCAGGGGGAAAGCCTTTTTCCTTTGTCTGAAGTACCAAGAGGGGCCAGTCTGGGTTGAGCTCATTTTCTCCTCTTGTGGCACAGATGTACAGGCGCAATAGTGCATCCGCCATGGCAAGTTCTGGACCAGGTTTTTATTGTATGAGCATATTGAATCTCTCTAAGAGTTCCATCCAGCGGCTTGACGGCGGAATAGGTTTGCTTGGGTTTTAAAATATATGAGCAACTTGTGGTCAGCCAGCACTGTGAATTATTTCTGTTGCTCTAGATAATAACACCATTTGACTAGGCAGTGTACAATGGCCAACAAATATTTGTTGTGGATAGGATATAAAAACTTGCCATCTGTCAACTTTTTGATTCATAAGCTACGGGCAGGAAATCACCATCATTGTTTTTGATTTGTAGTACTTTCCCAATGGATGCATCTGAGGCATTGGTTTCCATTTAGTACTCCCCATTGCATTTGGGGTATTGCAGGAAGGTGCTGTCTTGAGTTTCTCTTTGAGGCATCTAAAGCAGAGGTCATGTTGGGGGGTCCACACAAACTTGGACTTGGCACCAGTTATGGCGGATAGGGGTGCCGTCAAGACGCCACAGTCAGGTATGAAGCGGCATACATAGGCCACCATTCCCAGGAATATGCAGAGTTCCAACTTGTCCTTGGGGGTGGCATCTTGCAGATGGCCTGTATCTTTTGACTGTTGGGTTTGATGCTTTCTTTTGAGACTATGTGTCCTAGGAAAGGCAGATGCTTGCAAAAGAACTGGCATTTGGAGGGTTTGGCTAGCAGCTTGTGGTTTTCTAGGGTAGCAAAGACTGCCTTTAAGTCATTGTGGTGCTGTTCTACCAAGGGGCTATAGAAAATAATGTTATCCAGGTAGACTAAGCTATGCTTGCCTATGTGAGGGGCAAACACCTTGTTCATGAAGATCACAAATGTTGAGGGGGCGTTTTTCATACCAAAATTGAGTACCACACACTTGTATGAGCTGTATTTAGTACAGAATGCTGTTTTGGGGATATCTTCCTCCTTAATGAGGATCTGATTGTAGCCTGCGGTTAGGTCAATCTTGGAGAAGACTGTGGCCCTGCCCAAAGCGTTGAAGAGGTTGTCAATCAGTGGTAGTGGGTAACAATTCTTGATGGTAACTTTGTTTAGTGCTCAGTAATCTGTGACTAGGCGCAGAGTGCCATACTTCTTGGCCACAAAGAGTACGGCAGCCCTAAAGGGAGATTGTGAAGGGCAGATAAGTCCTTTCTCCAAGGCTTCCTTGAGGTAGGCATGTAGGGTGTCATCTTCATTTGGGGTCAGACAATAGATAGGTTGCGCTTTGGGTACAGCTCCTTTGAGTTGAATGGAGTGTTGGATATGTTTTTCCAGAGGTAACCCAGGTAAAGCCTCCTTAAAGATTTCTGGATGGCGGGCTACAGTTTTACAATCCTGAGGCGTGGTGGTGTCCTGGTGGTCTTTGAAATGTATGATCTTGTACTGGCAGGAGTCCCAGTTGATTGTCTTCAGGTTTTCCTTTTTGTCCAGGGTCTCTGTAATGCACACAAAGACGTGGATGCGTAAGAGTTGATCCACTGAGTCAGGGTAGATCTGGTGGTTGACACCTTCACGTTTGATGGTCAGTATCAAGGTTGCCCAGTCCACATGGGGATTGTTATTTTGAAGCCAATCCAAACCCAGTATAATGTAAAACCTTGGAAAGTCAATGACAGGGCCTTGGATGGTGGAATGTAGGTTCTCAAGCATGACAGAGAAGAGGGTGGCTTCCCTTGTTATGGCAATGTGATGTTCATCAGCTAAGGCCACGTTTTTAATCCGTGAAGGATTAGTGGCTAGCTTGAATTTGTCCACAAAGCTGCTGTTAACTAGGGTTTGGTCCACGCCCAAGTCCAGGAGCGCCAAGCCTGTGTAACTGCAAAAGTGGAAAGGATAAGACATCAGTTTATTGGGATGTCTGGCAATGGTGTACAGTACCGGGTCTTCCGAGGGCACCTGGATCATTGGGCATTGGTCTACGTCCTTGGGTTGATAAGCATCATTGAGCAAGTCAGGAGTTGTGTGGGGAGAGCTTGGCTTGCTTAATGCTCTCCCCAGGGGTTTCTCTTGTCTTGGTTGCCTTGTGTGGCAGTGATATAGAAATGGGTACAATTTGACTGGCCATTGTTCCCACTTTCATGTCCATTTGAACCTGAAGATTTATGGTTTGTGTTGTTTCTGTTATTCCCAGGGGATGGTTGGTTGGAGCGCCTGCCTGGGTGAGAGTCTTTAGGTCTTTCTTGTTTTCCGGCTTGCGCTTTGTGGAGAGCATTGGATGTTTGTTCTGCCTTCTCTGCTTTGTAATACAGGCTCTGTAGATTGGTCACTTGGTCCAGGTTCACGCGTCTCATTACATGCAGCTTGAGTGTGTTGTAGTACATGAGGTGTATGGCTGGGGTGTCAAAGGCAATGTCAGAGGGTGCGCATAGTTGGAGTTCTCTGTAGGCGTGGGTGAGTTCCTTCATGGTGCCTGTCTGGTTTAAATTCTTTACTTGATGTATGATCATGAGTGCAGTGTCCTTGAGCACAAGTCTAGTCAAGAACTTTTGTTTGAAGGTATCCCAGTCCTTTTCAGTATGTTCTTGGTGCCGCTTATTGCACCAGGTGCCAGCGTTGTGAGTCAGTTGTATGGAGATTTCTGCAATCCAAAATTTCTGCGGGCATTCCATTTGGGCCAGTTTGCTCTGGGCGGACTGGATCCATGTGGCAGTGTTGTTGGCCCCAGCAAAGGGCTCCAAGGCAGCGCTACAGAGTCTTTGGGCTACTTAGGCTGGCATGGTGCCTTCATCTGTTGGTCGTGGAATGGCGGCGGCCATTTGGAAGAAACCTTGTGCAGACATGGTGTTGAAGGCGGGCAGCAGGATCACCGTGTTTTGGTACAGGACAAAAACATCAGGTATCTTGGCACCAGGGGTGTACAGAGTCCAGTCTAGCGGGAGGCCAGACATAATTCTATCAAGGATTTGTTGGCCGCAGAAAGTACAGGCAACAGGCAGAATTTTGGGGAATAAAGTAGGATGGAAAACCTACCTGTGCTACCAATGTTGTAATTGTGCTGTTTTAGCAGAGTTACATGGGGAAAATATTTAGAAGATAGATAATAATCTTTATTGTGAGATAATGATTATATAGTTCATGTGAATCAAGGATAACAGGAACATGATTGGTGATCACACAGTGGAGAGGTGAAGGGGGTGGCTTGATCCTGGTAATGAGTCAAGTGCCAAAACAAGGTATCCACTGTAAGGGATCATCATCTGTTCATGTTGTTAGATTTGGAAATTTGAGTTGACTTCCTAGTCTGGATTCAAGTGTCTGGATAATTGGATTGCAGGTCACAAACCTGCTTACTTGAAACCTTGTTGGCGGGTTGAGCCTGCTGTTTCAACATTATCTAAGATCCATTCTTATGTGAGGAGTCCTCCAATCAAGTGTAAAACTCCAGTGGTTTAAACCCTAACAAGGTAGACCCAACTGAAATACTATCATTAACAAATCCACTATATAGGCTCAGATATTGTAACTCCCTAGGAAGGGGTGAAATTATGGGGGAAGAGTATAGTGCATAGTAACTTAACATGTATCACAAAGCATCAGGGCAGACTAAAAGAGAGACAGATTTTTTTACAACCAGCTTAACTTTCTTATAGAGGTGTTTCCATGGACAATATTTGGTAGTCTCTGAAGGATTATAATTAGTGCTTAATTTTTTAGCAGAAAAAAGAAAGCTAGAAAAAAGATTAATCATAGTGTCAACAGAAAAGTCTTATGCTACATTATGAAAATAATGGTTTTTGATCCCATAAATTTCTCATATAATTTTCAAAAGGTAAACAAATATAGAAGAAGTTTATTTGATAAACTATTTGAAATTTTTATAGCACACATGACCCTTTTCTTGAGGTCATTAAATACTATTTATAAGGTCTTGCCCAATAGGGTGCAAGGTTATATACAATAGCGTGCAAAGCATTCAGATTTAGGTTAAAAAGATAAAGAAAGGTAGGTACAGTTTGTAAAGTACCTTTAAGAGACTTGCTAAAAACTTATAGTTAGACACAAAGGGTGTCATTGAGTTATTGTAAATTCAGAACCCAAAGGTAAAAATGCAGGATTTTCAATTTTTTTTGTGTGAACTCATCAACTTAATGAATTAATTTTCATCCCAGAACAACTTAATTTTTTTATATAAAAGTATGAAAAATATTCTAGTAAGCTGGTGAGCTCACACAAAAGAATTTGACAATCCTGCATTTTACCTTTAGGTTCTGAATCTACAGTAACTAAATATAAACAAACTACATAGAACAAAGTATTGAATAAAGATTCAAGGGTAACTAAAGATATATCTACGTCAGGATATTCCTCATGAGAATATATTAACATAAAATTAGTCAAACTATCCCTGATATTAAAGAATGGTGACAACAAGCTAATTGCTTGTTATCTAGCTATCTCCATCCAAATTAAACTAGATATTTAAAACTCTAATAAATCTGGAAGCAAATTGAGACCTAACAAATTTGTGATTAACTGTAACCCTAAACTTAATAAAGATAAGATCCTAAGTAAATTTCAAAGTTAGAATTGAAGATTGGGAAAAGGAAAATGAAAATTGAAGTAAAAAACCTATGATAGTGATTGGGGAAAACCAATTAGAATTTCAGCTTAAAAGCTTACTCTTCTAGTGTTTTTATTTATAAGACAAAAAGAACCAAGTACTGGGTAAGATCTTCATGGCAGAGGGATAAGTTCTTGGCAGGTGGTTTGATAATCAAAGGGGAAAACACATGGTGGTGGGGAAGCTGTTAGTAGCAGAAGCCAAAGATCTGCATGAAGCAGAGGAAGAAGACAGTGCTTGCATAAGCAGACAAAAGTAAAAGTAAAAACCTATTTTTAAATAGAAATTATATAAAAAAGTGAATGGAAACCCATGTGTCAACGCAGAAGAAAAGCAAAACTAAAGCAAGAGCAAAAAAACAAGGTAATTGTTTGATTTAAAAACTAATAAATTCTTAGTTCAACTTAAGTTTGAATCCAAAACTTAATTAGATTCAAGCCTGCCCTTTGGGCAGGGCACAACACTGCTGGGAGAATTTTTCTTGACTCTGGACACTTACAATTCTGAGTGTGATGACTGATGGATTAGAAATGTGTGCTTCAAGACATGCAGTAATCTGTAGCCTGAAGTAAACACAAAAAAGACAATTGATTTACTTCTGGGATATATGATATGGCTTGGGTATTCAGCATCAGGCTGGGATTTAGATTCTCTACTTTTTTTGATCAGTGTGAGAGAGAGGGCTAAACTTACTAATCTTGGTTCATATCCTTGGCAAACAACCCACCAGGACACTAACCAGTGTATTACCAGGATGGCTGCTTGTACAGGAGTCCACTAAGACAAAGTGCAGGACACATTGGGAGGTAAGCATTTACCACAATCAGCAGCATGCCTGACAGAAGCCAGGATTTGCAACTTGGGTCAGAAACGGGAGACAGAATGTAGTCAGAAGGGGAGAGAGAGTCTTAAACCAGAATCTGAACAGGGGCCAGGACCAATTCTGTGTAGGGATCTTGAAGAGAAACATTTACCAAGAGTTCTTCATGTCATCAGAAGTGAGACTTTTGATAAGGTTTTCTCCAGTTGACAACAAGTTCCAGGCTCTTCCAGGCAATTCACCCAGCAAATATATCATCCTAGTGGGCTTCTCTTACTAAAATATCGGAAGAATATAGCCACAATCACAAGTCTGGGAAGGTGGTCCATAGAAATAAAAAACAGGAGCCAAGGTAAGAATCACAAACTTTGCCAAAGGAAATAGCATCTTTAAATCCAGCAAGAAATTTCAATATCTCTAGGGGGAATACAGAGGCAAAAGCTGATAAAAGGGAGTAAACTTGAGGTTATCCCTGAATAAGAAAAATATTTGATAACAGGGGAGTTGATCAGAGACCAGAAAGTTGCTGGGAGCCCTTTAGAAGTGCAAAAATCAAGTACAACGTTAGTTTTTGTTAAAACCCAATAAATTCAAAACTTAAAATAGTCCATTATATAAAATTTTAACTTAAATCTAGGGTTGAAGTTAATAGAAAAAGCAAAAAAGTTAAATATCAACACTTATTTTCATGGCCTGGGTTTCCCCCGGGGAGCCTTCAGTTGAAGGGAAGTGTGGGGTTCCTGGTCACCGGTCCCGTTGTGTATCCTGGTTCAAAGCCAGGGGCCGGCTGGAAGGAGATGTCATTTCCTAGTTGGGGCATTTGGCTAGCTTGAAGTTTATAATTTGCTTGCATTACAGAAAATTCTTCCAATACTTTTCCTATTATTAAGCAAGCATCCCCTCCATGTACTTGTACTTCAGCTGGTGCTAGACCCTTGGTGGACCTGTATCAATCTTTTAAGAGTCTGGTAAATTCCTTCCCAATGAAGTCTCTCCCTCTATCTGTCATCTCAAGGTGTCTAGTCAACTTTTCCCATTCCTCCTTGGAAGTCTTACTAGTAGCAAACCTTTGACAGCTTTGGTAGTAGGTGTCTTTCTCCCCTTGGATAAGGTAGATGTTGGGTAATTCACTCACAGTGACTAGTTTACCACTCATAAATAGGTGTATGGATCAAAATGGGCATCCATTTGTCTCAGAAGGAAGATCCCCTTAGAAACTTTCTGGTATATGACCCAGGGGTATAAGAAACAATAGGGATTTGCCAATACTTGGAGTCCTCCAACAACTTCTTGGAATCATTGTGTTTAACCTTTGGCTCCTGCTCTTTAGTCTTGGCTTCCTGCTCCTTATTTGGGCTCCTAATCCTTATCTTGGGCTCCTGTTTCATTATCTTGGTCTCCAGCTCTCTGTTCTGTCTTAGTGGCCATTGTATCCACTGTTTCCAATCTAATCCAGTCTAGATCAGTCTCCCAGTCCCTGAAAAGCCTCAGACTGTTCACCCTTTTATAGCTCCTTGTTCCAGTCCCTTCTCCTTCTCAGAACTCTGGGGTTTCCAGGCTTAAACTATCCAGTTTTTCTTGCTTTACAATATATTAAACTTTGTTACTTACTTCAGCCAATTAAAAAACCAGCTTTTCCCTGATCATTCCCTCATTTTTAGGCTTAAACTCTTCAGTTTATGCACTGAAGACCTTGATCAAATAGTCTTTGACCTGCAGCCAATCAAATGTCTGGATTGAGCAATTTTGTAAAAAATTTACCCAAATGACTTGCTCTTGACCCTGGTTTGAACCTGGCATTGTCTTGCTCCAGATGAATACTTTCTCTGTGTTTCAAACGGGTTTTCTGTACTTCTCATCACCTTTTCCCTGGCAAACTTGAGCGCTTCCACCTATGTTTTACTTAAGAGATTTTAGACCCTTAATTTCTTTATTTTTTATTCACATTTACCTGTGTTTTCTTCCCCTTTTCAACAGTTTAAAACCACATGTTGCTTGCTTCTCACTCCTCTTAATGATTTTGTCATGCCCTGCCCCAAAGGGCAGGCTCTTTAAATTTATCATATTTGATGTTTAAATTTGATTTTAATCTTTCAGTATTTTTAATATTGGAATTTTGAATTGGAAGTTGATATTGAAGTATTTTAAGTTAATTACCTTGTTTTTCTCTTCAATTTGCGTTTGAATTGAAGCGGTTGTCATCCACTGTCTTCCCAGCTATTCAAATAGCTTATATTCTCTACTTTAAGTTAGATTAATTCTACTTTTTTGCTTACCTTTCAAAACTTCTTTTCATGTTGTTGCCGCTCTCCCCAGCCTATTCTGCCTATCAAACTTGAACTGGTCTTTTGTTTTCTCCTTTTCTGTACCTGATTGTCTCCAACTTCTCCAGTTGCTCCTCCTCTTGGCTGAATCCTCCTGTTGATCATACTCAAACTCAAAAGGCTTTCTCTTCTATAAATAAAGAGCTTTTGAAGATTAGGCTTTAAGCCAAATTTCTAAGTGATTCCTTCCCCTTCAACTTTTACAATTTTAACTTCAAATTTGTAATTTTTAGAATTTTGTTTTTTTAAATTCATTTTTTTAGTTTAGCTTTTTCCTTAAATCCAAATGGAACTTGTAAAACAACAAGCCTTAGGCTTGTTGTATCCATTTTTCCCCTAAGGATTCTTTCAATAGTTATATGTATCAATTTGCAGATGGAGAATATCCTATTATCAATATTCCTTTAGTTACAAATTGTTCACTATTGAACACTTTATTCTATCTTTTTTGCTTAGGGTTTTTACACTCTATCACTCCATTTGTGACGCAATGTAGGTTTTTAGCAGGGTTCTGTAAGATCATCTTACAGACAGTACCTACATTCTTATATCTTTTAAATTTGAATCCCAATGCTTTGCACGCTTTAGTTTATAACCTTGCACTATTATGGGCAAGACCTTACAGATTTTGGCAAAACTCTAGCCTTTTCCCTCAGAGTTTCTCTGTTCTGTTTCTGTCTGTTCTGGCTCTTCCTGCCTAAATCAATCTCTTGTAAATCCAAAATTTTGTTTCTGCCAACTGTTTCTTTCTTTAATTATTTTTCTTAATCTTTTATAATTTCTTTTTAAATTCTTTTTATCATTTTCCTTGATTCTTTTTCTAATTATTTCTTTTCATTCAATCTTATATTTAACTGTCCAAGTTCATTTCTTCTGCTCCTCCTTCTGCCTCTGCTAGCCCTGCTCTATGAACCCAGTCCTTCACTATGATCTTCCAGTCCTTCACTATGAGCCATCAAGGTTCTGTCCCTCACTCTGAACCATTGAGATTCTTTCCTTCACTATGAATCATTGAGGTTCTGTCCTTCACTCTGAGTCATTAATATTCTTTCCTTCACTATGAACCATTGAGGTTCTGTTCTTCACTCTGAATCATTGTGATTTTTTCCTTCACTACAAACCATTGAGGTTCTGTCCTTCACTACAGTCCCCATTACTAACACCTCAGATTCAGGCAATAAGTCTACAAGTGGATTAGCATTTGATTGGGCCCCCATAAGTGATCAACACTATAGGCCATCAACCACATACAATCATCATGTCTGTGCAGTTGTTTTTACTCAATAAAGTGATTTATTTGATCTTTCAGTTGCAAAGTAACCAACTTTACTTCCCAGAGACTGATTCATTACCAAGTTCTACAGCTGCTTTCACAAGAAGCTACCCTGATAACGCCCTGGGTATATCCATGCTCTCTGGTGGATTCAAGACCTCCCTAAAGCCTCCAAGATGTCACAGACAAGAAAGCCCTTGCCAATCTGTTAGGTAAAGTTCCCCACTTTCAGATCTCCTGCAAGTGACCAAAGGATCTTAGAACCATCTCAGCTAATCCCTTCCCTAGCAGTCCTTAGTTACCTACTAGGTTGCATCACCCTTTCTTCCTAATAGCCATACATTACCTACTAGGTTGAAGAGCCTTCCTTCCCCAGTAGCCATCAGCTACCTACTGGGTTAGGACTTTATCCTTTCTTAGTAGCCATCAGTTACCAACTATTTTAGGACATCATACTTCCTTGATAGTCATAAGTTACCTACCAAGTTTGGGCTCCAACCAACTCTAGCAGCCATCTATTACCTACTAGACTGGGCACTATCCTTTCTCAGCAGCCATAAATTACCTACTGGGTTGGTATTTTATCCTTTCTTAGTAGCCCCAACTGGGACACTCTCCAGCTCTAGTAGCCACCTGTTACCTACTAGACTAGAACACTCTCCCTCTTTAGTAGCCTCCAGTTACCTACTATGCATTTATCTGTCTAAATCCACTGTACTTCTCCAACTTCAAGCATAGAGTCTTTATTGTGACCAAATAAGCCCTTGTTTGCAAAACTGCTTTCATGTGGATCACCACAGGAAGAATCAAGCCTGGAAGGCCCAGTAGCTAACAGGTGGCATTCTCATCACATAGTTGGCAGCAGTGGCTTAATAATACCATACTTCCATGTGGGGAATCACTTGCTCAGCAAGCCCCAGCATGGTTAGATAGGCAACCCCAAACTTGCTGTAATTGTAGGATGGGATGGAATTGACAAGTAGAGTTCTCCTGTGGTGGCACTTATGGGCTGGCATGGAGGATCAAGTTGGCAAAGCAGAGGGACACCTGGGAAGGAGAGAGAAGGATCAGGAGCAAGAAATATCTCCTGATCTAGTACTATGAGGTGAACCAGGGGCAAATATTAATTGATTAGAAGCAGCAAAAGGTTGCTCTGTCTCCCAGCGCTGGTGTTGGAACTGCAAGTGCTCTATATTAGATAGCACTGACATTATGGGATTTGTGATAATGTAATAAAATCCTGCAGAGTAAAAATGCTCTGATTGCATTAATCAACATATGTTTATTGTGTGATGTCAACACAGGGAAGAATTTCCAACTTCTCCAGCTATATAAGCTAGAAAGCTGGCTCTTGGCTTGACAGTACAGCTTGGTTGGCTGGCTGGTCACATGCCACCGTTTTCCTGGCACTGACATTATATGGTTGGTTGCCCAGGAATAACAACACACTTTTTTAGGTCCTGGCACTTGGATCAAACTTTGTGGTCTTCCGGAGAGCTTTTGGAGTCCAAAATCACCAACTTCTGAGGGTTTTGGTCAATGGGAAGTGTTTTCTGAAGTAAATGCTGCTTCTGAGGGTAATTCCAGGTGAAGCCTCTCCAGGGCTTTGATTTTGGGATTTAGGGAATTGGGGGATTAGTTAGTTAGACTTATTCTCAAACCCAATTGGTCAATTGTGTGATTATATAATTGGAAATTTGCATTCCTTTGTGCTGATGCTATCAAGTTCCTTATCAGGGAAAACTGGGCTTTGTCACTGAGTGCTGACAGAATGTGTGGAAAGACACTGGGGAAGATCAAAGAAAAAGGACATAACTTATTATTGCAACATCTACAATTACTCCCTCTTGGGAAACTAATTTCTTGAGTGACTTGCTGAATGATTCCCTGACTAACCATTAAGTTAGTGGCACTTTTATCATTTGGCCATCTATTATGGAATCAAACGTTTCAAATCCTAAGCAGAACATAACCTATACAAGCCTTGTGACTTAAGAGGAACAATTACTTGGATAAGCCCCATGACTATCATGACGTACATGGACATTATGTGTCAGGAATATTCCCAACAAAAAATTGTCAAGAGACAATATTTTGACCATTATTGCACCTAGGAATCCTGAGGAATATTTGCAGCAGTTCCCTTTGATTGGGGAAACTGCCACAGAACAAGGATTTCAAGAAAAAGAAATTAAAAATTCTGATTCTTGGAATTTTGACTTTTATAGCCTGACTGCGGACCGCACACCCAACCGCCAGGCGCCTGCTGCTGCACGCCTGCGCGCGCCTGCCACCCAGATAGCTGGCAATAGGCAGCACACCCCTCATAGTGGGGCTGTCTACCCCTGACAAATGGGGAAATTTCCAAAACAGGAAACCAAAAAAGGCAATTTCCTCAACACCCAATTTGGGGAGAACTGCTGCCCAAATTTAGAATCTACCAAATTTAGAAGGGGATGACAGGCTGCCCTACAAAACAATTAATGCAGTAGCTGCATAAGCTGAATTTGGATGCATGAAAGCATCCAAAAATTCATCAAACCAATGCAAGTCATGGATTAACAATTCATTGCCTGAAAACCCCTCCAAAACCATTCCCAAAAGGGAATTCCAGACAGCACCAAGTGTTTGGGATTCCCTGCTCAATGTTTTTCACTATTCATGCCTCATCAAGGCTGATGGTATATAATAAAGCTCATTCACTTGATGATAGTTTGTGTTATTATTGAGTGAATTACCCCTCAATAATATCACATAAATCATCCAGACTTCAAACAACAGAAAGTCAAAAACACTAAGCTTTGTCTGCCCTTCCCCAGGATCAGGAGATGAACCACATTATCTTCTTGACTGTCCCCACAGCCTGCCTTGGGATTGGGGGCTACTAACAATAATATAAATCACACAGGCCATTTAATAATCCTACTGACAAATAATTTTAAAATAAGCCGGTGCAGCTCAACTCCTCCAATCAGTACTCCTTGCCTGCACTGGCTTCCCACAATCACCCCAGTTTATAGCCATCTATACCATGGTGTACTATGTACTTATGTATTTGCCAGTAATTTTGGCTGATTTAACGCCCACACAAAAGTGTTTTGATGGGTGATGATGGTCTAACCAATTGTAACAGAGCTCACTGCGTTCCAAGTTGCAAACTTAGGACCATACTTAGCTAAAATAATCCCCAATTGTTGGGTCTTTACATATGTGGTTTCCCATGATACTATATAATACTCTAAACTCATATCAAATAAAGTATCATTCTCTTCTTAATTTTCCCCTTTATCTTGTTTATTATAATTCCCAGAAGTATATACTCAACATTATTCATATTACCAGCCATTAATCCATATATACACATGGGTGATACATTGCTCTACAAAATAAGCAATACAATAAGAGAGAAAAGCCCCAAGACATTCAACCAGGTGATTCTTGCTGTCTGTAAAAACAATGGAATATTCACGTGCCAGATAACTGCTTATCTCTTTACCAAGATAGCTTTTCACCTAAGGAACAGTAGCCAAGGATCAATTGATACCTAATTGCTATTACATGGATCCCCTATGTTTATCTAATCAAATTAATGAGCAGGCAGTGGCTGTAAGAGAGGGGAGCTAAAATAACTAAGCTTGGCTCCCATCCTGGAAGGAAGATAAGAGTTCAGACCCATCAATAGAACACCTGCAACAAGACAGGAGTGCACCTGGGAATCACTCCTGGGGTCAGAGGCATGCTGTTAATTGGGGGAAGGGCTTTGGATTTCAAGGGTGCAGGTAAGTGAGAGTCCTCATGCTGATAACTTGGTGGCACATCAACAGGCAGTGCTGTTGTGTTCTGAGGTGCAGCACAGACACACAATAAGAAATCCTAACCTTAAAATTAGATTTGTACTAAGTCTCAGTTAGATGACAGGGAAGGTTATGTGATTACCTTGTGGCCCTGAAAGATAAGGCTCTACTAGTTGTGGCTAGAGAGAGGCGCCAAAGTACTTGGAAACACAAAGATAAAAATGTTAATAGAACTTAAATTTTATTGGGGATAGGGAATTAGAATTTATATTGTTTAGTAATACCAAAAAACAATACTAAGAAGGTAGGATCACTTGCCACAAGCATGAGTGGGGTAAGTGAGTTGCTCAGAATCAGAAAACTAAACAGTTGAATTCCTCATTTTGGAAATAGACTTATTTTGAGGAGTGAAGGCAAAAGCACAGTATTTGTCCTCAAAATAACCCAACAAAGGCAAAATTAAAATAGTGTGAATATCAGCATTCACAGCATTGCCCCCTTCTTGATTGACCTTAGGGGGTATTACTTGCGGAGGAACTTGACATGCACTCAAGCAAACAGACAACCACTGGAGAGGAGTTTCACAGTGTACTCTGACCCCAGTTTGAAAGTTACTTCTAAAGGCCCAAATAACAAAGTATCTAGCTTATGGGCACGTCCTCCTAATCTATGCTGATAATAAAGGACATGATCTCCAATACTAAACTCAGGCAAGGTGTCAGGACCATCATTTATGATGGTCCTACCACAGATAGCTCAGACTGGTTAATCTTGGTACAAATTGACTATCAAATTGGTTTGGAAAATCATAAGTTAAATACTGAAAATGTTAACATCAACTCCAGACAACCAGGAGCAAAAGTCAAACTCTGAACCTTTCTTGTGGATGCAGAGTGCTCAAAACAATTTCAAAAACAATTAAGAGTTTAATTAGCAAGCAAAAAGTCTTTTAAAATGACAAAAACAGCAAATCAGAGGCTGCAAAATTTCCTGCTGACGTTGTCAACTGCCTGGTGAAGATAGAAAGCTCCAAAAACTACTAAACTTCAGTTAATCATTATTAATAAGTTAAAACACATAGTAACAGTGTTTTAAACTGAAAGAAGCAATATTCCCCACTGATTTAGGTAATTTTCTTCTTAGGAGTTTAAAGAGTTGTTTCAACTGTTTAAAGAATGTTTTAAAAACTTGCTTCAACTGCTATGACATTTTAACTCCCACTTCCTTTCTCAAACCCTGTTGTGAAATGATTGGTTGTAAACTAGCTGTCACTGTAATCACACATTGATCTATTAAGCTCAGTGAACTATAGTACAGTGGTACTCTTGTTTTGGATGATAATTAGTCCAACTGATCAATTAAGTTGCACTCTGAGTTCATATTAACTAACAATCATCTGATCATTAGGTTAATAGTGGGCTAAGTAATAGAGGAAACTAGGCTGTAGACAGAGGATTCTGGTGCTCTGCAGCTCTCATTAATCCCTTCCTTACTATATAACTCTCTCCTTGATTTATTAAATAAATATCAATTTAAATAACTTATAAATTATTATACACATTAGGCTAAAGAACTTATCTTAGCTTAGTATTTAATAACAAATAAGGTTGTATTCAAGTTAAGTGAATACAGCTATCAACCACCCAACAGCTGAAGTTACAACATTTGGTGCTTGCCCTAGCATGCATCTGTTCAATGGTAATTGTTGCCCTGCTGGGGACTTGTCTTTTGTGTGGGAAGGTGATGGAGATATTCTTCTCCATGCCTTCCTTTGCCATCTCCAGGACTACCCCAATGGGCTCTTTGCAGAGATCAATTGCCTTGCTGGAACAAGGGATGGTCTTCCTAACAAATCTGTGGCTTTTGGTCAGTTTATGACTGACGTACAGCATTCCTGCCAGATAGAGGATCACTCCTCTCTGCAACTTAACGTCCCAGTGCCACTTGAAGTGGACAGAAACACGGAGCCTACCCAGCAGCAGCTGAAGCAAGCCATCAGTAGCATGAACTGTGGTACGTACCAAAATGGGGAAGCACACAAGAAGCTTGCTGTACTGCCATCTTATGGCATAACAGCTAAAGAGAAATTCTGTAATTTTACAGGAATAACTCCTAACCAGCTTTGGTTACAGATGAAAAAAATAAAACAAGCCAGGGATTATATCCATAGCTTTTCACATCCCACCATTTGCCACAATCAGACCCACTTGGGCTATCAACTGTCCCTTATCTTGCATCAGGAAAACTTGATAAACAATCAGCAGGCTTTCCTCCATTGCCTGTACAATAAACTTACAGGCTCCATGACCAACATCAGTCATCAACTAAATAGCTTGGCTGGCCACTAAAACTTAACTGCAAATTATGCAGCACAGCTGTAGGAACGCCTGACAAACTATGTGGTCACAATGATTGGTACCATGCTTGAACACAAAGGGCTGGACAACAATTGGCTTGGCAAAGTCACTCATCATGTAAAAGGGGCAGAAGCCACCCTCTGCTATCTATGTAGCAAGGTCAAGTTGCTCTGCTGCTCTTTAAGAATGATTGAGGATGGGGTTTCTTCCAAAGGTAACAAGGAAGCCACTGTCATTGTCCAGCAGGACATGGAGGAGCTGTCCAAACGCGTCAGTGAGATTGATAAGGGCCTTTGTCAATCCCTTTCCAACTGCAACCATTTCAACATGAAAGTTCCAAAGATTGCAAAAATGATTGACCACAACCATGATTGCACGGAAGAAAATCATGATGATTTGGAAAGATTAAGTAATAGTCATTGGGCTATGCAAGAAAAGAACAGCATGTTGTTTGAAAAACATGAATCACATATCAAGAAGCTTGGAGACAAACTGCATGTAGTAAATTGTATTATAAAAGACCTGGCTCAATAAGTACAATTACAACGTAGCAATATTCTGCACCTACAAGGGCAAGTAGAGCAGCTACTTCAGGTGTACACCAGCCAGACTGTGTTGGAACCAGGACCACAGACAACCACAAGAAGAAGTCAAAGCGTCTTGTCCACCAGCAGCAGCAGATGTCAGAAGACCATTGCTCCTTCCATAGCTATGAGAGCAATGAAGACAACATAGGCCGTACAATGAGGAAGGTCTATTAGCCAAACCAGTTCTGGATAGCAGCAAAAAACCTCTTCCTGGGGCTGCTGCTTCAACTTCCAGGACCAGCAACAACGCCAGAGATGTGGTTTCTGAAGCACAATTCCGCGCCTCAAACCAGAGAAATACCTCACCTCTGCCCAGAAGAAGCTATAATTTTAGCACTTATGTTATCCAGAACTTTAATCCAACAAATCTGCCAAAGTTTGACAGAAAAGCCAATGTCCACTTGTTCCTTTGGCTATATAACAACTCTATGTATAGGGCAGATGACGCCATGAAGAATGCGGCCATTTTTAATTGCTTGGATTTGGAGACCCAAAAAATAATAATGCCAAGACTTCCAAAGCAAGGCTGGACTTATAAGAACATATCCAGGGCCCTTATTGAAGAGTTTGGCAGCAAATAGGCTTTATTTTACCAAAAAATGGAGTTTACAGAAGGGAAGATAAAAAAGGGGTAAAGCCTAATGGATTTCTCAGAGCGCTTCTATTTGAAAGTACAGACCCTAGTCTCCATGGAAGTTGCCACTTTTGTTGACGTAAAAGGAGCACTCTTAAGCTCTGTATGTCCCAATAGAGAACTATCCATTGCAATCAAATCAGAAATCTATGGTGCAAAAAATTCCCTGAACTTATGCATCACTTGGGATCCTTTAAGGAGCAGTTCAAGGTTCCTTTTCATGACCATAAGAAAGCCACTTTGTTCTCTTCTACAGATTCCAAGGGCAAGACTTAGGAGAGGGACTCATTGAAGAAACCAACAACCGTAGCTACTCCCCCAGTCAACAACACGGCAAAAACCCGCACATGTTACAAGTGTGGGCAGTTGGGACATCTCTCTTGAGATTGAAAGTAACCCAAGGCTAATGTCTGCCACTTGGGCCAGAAAAACAGCAAAGAAGACAATATAGGAGACAAAGACAAAGACAAGTATAGAGAAGAAGATGGTGAGGAGTTAAAGAACTTCTAAGCAGTCAGGTTGAGGAAAAACCCCTGACTGCAGGTAGTAACCAACCCTCTCCACCTATCAACCCAGACCCCAATATTTCTAATTGCAACAACTGCCTGCTGGACCAAGAAGCCTTCCCTGAGAGATACTTGCCTGATAAATAAGAAATAAACAAAGACTTTCTCCATAGAGTTTTAGCTGTCAACACAGTCACAAGGAAGCAGGCAATTTTTACAGAAAGTCTACCTTCCAAAGAAGCCGTTGATACCATCTCTATACCTTACGCTGAACAACTTTCCATGCCATACACTTAGGTCACCCATGAGAGCAACAGTGTTAAAAAGTTGTCTCATCTTTTGAGATTGGTACAACTCCACAAACTTGGATACCCTGAAATCCCAGAAGCCCAATCTAACAACTGCGCTAGAGTTGTTTCTCACTCAGTTTAAGGGTTTAGACATTCACAAGGCTACCAAAATTACCTCTCCTCATTATGGGGAACAACATAACTGCACATACATTGAACTAGTGGTTCATAAACTTTGGGTAAGAGCAATTCTGGACTCTGGAGCTCCTGGGAACATTGTGTCAACCAGGCTATTCAAGAAGCTGAAACTTGCGCCTGATCTGGACTACAACAAGGATTTGGAGCTGCAGGACCTGACAAGACAAAGGCATTGGGAGCTTATTCATCCTTACCACTTTGTTTTGGTAAATTGGTGGTAATGGCCCCAGAAATAGTGATTCACAATGAAAGCTATGATATATTAATTGGAACAAGCTTCATGGCAACCTATGGGACTATCATCAACCATAAGGATAGTACCTTCAGCATTTTAGGCCACTCTGTACCAATATTTTACCACAGCAACAAACCAAGAGACCTCCCTACAAAAAAGGTCCATTATTTTAATATGGAATATGCCAATGGAGATATACCAGTAGCATACACCTTGCGTCAGCGCAAAATCAAGGTTTTACCTCTGGCCACTAAAGAGTACAAAGGGATTCCTTTATATTTCTCTAGTAACTTCTCCATCCCAATTGGTTCTCAAGTTATACATAATACAGGCCTAAGCCTCAGTTTCCCTAAAGGAATTCATGGTGAAGTATCTGGACTCCACAATGGTTTGCGGTTGGAACCTTGGATTCTATCTGGGATTGTCATGCCATCTTTGGAAGAGATTATGGTACTTTTGGGGAATCTTTCCAATAAATCATTGAAGGTGAAGAAACACCAGCTTCTGGGCTACATGAAGTTGGAGGAAAACTCTAGCCTTATGGATTTCACCCCTTTTGGCAAATTTAGCAAATTTGCACTACCGTGCAACCAACCAAGTGTTCTGTTGCTAATTAAGCGTGATTCATTAAATGGACTAACAGAAGACCAGAAGGACCAAGCCATATGCCTCTTCAAGAAGTATAAGGACGTCTTTGCAGAGAATGACCAGGACCTAGGGAAAGCTCTTGGGGTTGAACATGTATTATATATGCAAGGTAATGCCCCTATATGCTCTAGGCCAATAAGACACAGCTTGGCCAACCAAGTCATTGTCAATAAAGAGCTACAGAAGCTACTTGCATCTGGCCTTTTAGTTCCCAGAAAGAGTCCTTGGTCCTCACCACTTTTAATTATAAAGAAAAAGGACGGGTCTAATTGTGTAGTAATGGACTAACACAAGTTGAACTCTGTCACAAAAAAGGATTCTTACCCGTTGCCACACATTGATGACATATTGGACAAGTTGGGTGGCTCAAAGTACTTCAGTGCAATGGATATGATCAGTGGATACTGGCAGATTGACCTTCCAGCAGCAGACCAGGAAAAGTGTGCCATCATTACAGAGCAAGGGCTTTTTCAGCCTACTAGGATACCACAGGGACTTGCAAATGCTCCCACAACTTTCCAAAGAGCCATGGACTCTGTGATGGGAGACCTCAAGTTGACTTGTGTTCTTGTTTACCTTGACATCATTAACGTCTTTTCACAAACTTTTGGTCAACACTTGGACCATTTGGAGGCCGTGTTTCAACGTCTTATTGCTACCAATCTCAAGCTAAAACCAAGGAAGTGTAACTTCTTTAAGGAAAATTTGGAATTTCTTGCTTATATCATCAGCAAAGACGGCTTACAGCCTGTTCCTGCTAAGGTTGAAGCTATCATGCACATGTAAAAGCCTTCCAACAAGAGAGATGTTCAGGTGTTTTTAGGAATGATTGGTTATTATAGACGTTTTATACCAAACTTTGAAGGACTAGGAGGTCCGCTTTTTCACTTGTTGAATAATGAGGTTGAATTCTCATGGACAGCAGGATGCCAGCAAGCCTTTAAGGACCTGAAAGCTACATTGATATTGGAGCCAGTACTGGCATATCCTAACTTTGATTGACCCTTCATTGTGCACACAGACGCTAGTTTGACAGCAATTGGTGCTATCCTTTCTCAGATAGACAATGATGATCAAGACCGCCCTTTAGGATATTGTTCCTGTACACTTAATAGCCATGAACGGAATTACACAGTCACTGAGAAGGAATGCCTGGCAGTTATCTACGCCTGTCAACAATGCAGAGTATACCTCCATGGAGTACACTTTACGGTGGTAACTGATCATTCCTAACTCAAGTGGTTGAAAACCCTGAAGGACCCTGAAGGACAACTGGCACAATAGGCTCTTAAGCTACAAGCTTACAACTACAAGATAATCCATTGCGCTGGCGCTATGCATCAGAACACAGATTGTCTTTCATGCCTTCCTACCATAGCCTTGGTTTCCTCAGCAGCAGACAAACTTTACAACAAACTGATGCTGAAACCTTCTATGTGGGGGGAGGAGCTGCTTGAGATTCAGAAAATTCCAAAGGCTATTGCAGTGGACACCCTTGTCAAGGATAATCAGATTATTAAGTTGTATAAAGGGAAGTGGTTACAATAAATTTGTTCATCCTTACATACAGATGCAGTAGTATTAGCACATTGTACTGTGATCTATGGTGGTATCCATAAGACCCTTAACCTTCTACAGCAGCATTGCTACTGGGAAGGTATACACTCAGATGTAGCAGAAACTCTGGCTTCTTGCCATGACTGTACAATAGAGCAACCAAAGGTCTTGCGCTACCAACACCAATTAATCCAACCTGGATTTGTGTTCCATACCGTTGCTATAGATGTAGTAGGTCCCCTTCCACTGACTTCTAGCAAGAACAAGTTCATAATTGTAGCAGTGAATCAGCTTACAAAATGGGTAGAAACAAAAGAAATTCCTAATCAGTTGGCGCTTATCACAGCCAAGTTCATTCTAGAGAACATACTCTACAAACATGGCTGCCCTCAGACATTGCTAATGAATAATGGGACCAATTTCATGGGATATATGATACCCAGACTGAACAAACTTAGGGGTATTTGTGGTACTCTGTCAACACCATATTATCCCCAAATAAATGGAATGATAGAAAGAACAAATGGAATTCTTGTACAGATCTTAAGGAAGCTTAGTCATCAGCACAAAACGGAATGTGATACATATCTTCTAGCAGCTACCTTTGCATACAACATAGGATTCCACAGGGCTACGGGAAAAAGCCCTTTCCATCTTCTTTATGGTCAACAACCAAGTCTCCTGAAATATCTCTACAGTTTAGTTAAAACCAAAAAACCCCTCACCCCTGATGCTTATTTGAAGAGACTAGCACAGACGCTAATCAAGCTATAGTCTGAGGCATACTCTACCAATTTGGCAACAAAGGAGAAAGATATGGATTGTGCGGTAAAAACTTGACCAGCCCTCCCTGCATACAAGATAGGAAGTTTGGTATACTTCTACAGCAACTGAGGGTACAGTTGCAAAAGTAAAATTGCCTCACTATGGCAAGGACTGGTCAAGGTAGTCCAGAAAGTGGGAGTAGATAGCTACACTATCAAGGATCTGGAAACTAGCAAACAGATCACTCAAGTCCAAGCACAGTACATGCACAAGGCTCCAAGTGATCAAGCATAAGCCCCTTTATGGATAAAAATTTGGAAAAAGAAAAAAATAATGAAAATAGTCCATGGGTTGTTATCCTTTTTGCATCAAGAATTGATAAAGATTATAGTAAGAGAGATTATTACAGTTTAGGCAATTGGTGCTTTATTAAGATACTATTGCCTCTAAACCCAGACGCAACTGGATGAGGACTTTGGCAACAGCTGCATATATTATCCAGACATTAGGTAGCCAGCAGAATACAAATAGAAGAAAAGGAGAGTCATCTACAGGAAGGAAATTGGCACAGTTCACACCAATAGAATAAGGAAAAGCAAGCCCAAGAAAGACACATTTCCAGAGAAGACTTTCTTGCTGGGCATATTCCTTGGGTATTTTACCTCCTACCAAGTACATGACTCCAAGAAGCCACTCAATATACTTGGGCATGTGGTGCAGTCTCTGATGATAAACAACCTTGGAGCCGCTAAGCACCAAGTTTCCAACCAACTTCATGGACTGTCAACTCCCTGCTCAACTATAACTAAGGAGCTCTAGGGTAGTACCCATAGCTTGTTGCAATCAATATTTGTGACTATCTGAACCATGCCACAAGGGCACAGGGCCAACAGCAGACCAAGGATTGAACCACACTGTAAAAACCAGCTCAAGAAGTTTGAGAGCACAAGAGATCTGATCATCTGTTAAATATACCCCATTGAAGGAGAAGTCCTGTAGGCCCAACTGAGCATACCTTACAAGTTTCACCCCAGGGATTTGCCAATGAATGTTATTTCCTATTTTGAGCCTTTTTGTGGAGATCACATAAGGGTTTTACAGAGCTAGCATAAGGGTTGACCACATAACTACTGGCCTGCAGAATTGTAGAGTGGGAATTCTCTCCCAACAAAGAAAGGCAACCATTTCAATGTAGGAACCTTGAATATCTTCTTGGACCACCACAAAAGTAGAGCCCACCTCACCTTCATTCAACTCTTAGTGAAGATTGGTCAAGCTTGGTACAGGTTCATTGGTCTTATCAGTAGTAGCAGTTGTAGGAGCCTTGCTCTTGTGAGTACAGTTCCTTTTCTTAGCAATTATGGAAAGTTGGATAGATGTAGGCATACCAGAGTCTTGCACTACAGAACTACTCAAAGGTGTATTTGGTTTATAAGAGAAATTACTGGACAAACTATAGAAAGCTGTGTCTATTTTGCCGCCTAGAATCTTGGTGAATTCAGCCTCTTCTGAGACTAAAACAGGTGAGTGAACATGTACGTTCCCAACTGGGATTTTGGATATTCCCCTTTGGGTTTTGTTGATTCTCTGTTCTGGAACATCATTATAGCGTACAACTGGCTTCCTGTTCCTTTTTTGGCGGTTTATCATACTGAAAGAGGTTAATAGACTTTTACAGTAAGTCTAGTTTAGTGGGAGGGAAATGTTGTGAAGTGATTTGTTATAAACTAGCTGTCACTGTAATTGCGCATTGATCCATTAAGCTTGGTGAACTAGAGTACGGTAGTACTCTTGTTCTGGATGATAATTAGTCCAACTGATCAACTAAGTTGCACTCTGAGTTCATATTAACTAACAATCATCTGATCATTAGGTTAATAGTGGGCTAAGTAATAGAGGAAACTAGGCTGTGGACAGAGGATCCTGGTGCTCTGTGGCTCTCATTAATCCCTTCCTTACTATATAACCCTCTCCTTGATTTATGAAATAAAGATCAATTTACATAAATTATAACTTATTATACACATTAGGCTAAAGAACTTATCTTAGCTTAGTCTTTAATAACAACTAAGGTTGTATTTGAGTTAAGTGAATACAGCTATCAACCACCCAACAGCTGAAGTTACAACAACAACCCTATTCATCTACTATATAAGTCTCTTAGAATTACCTATTGCAAATAATCAATCAATAAAGAGGTTTATCCAAACTTAAATATTTTTATTGTTTGTAAGACTTTTGGAAATTTCTCATGAAACTGCCTAATCTTTCCACATTTTGGGAAATCTGGATTAAATGAGTGATCCTAATCTTGGTTTGTATTTTAGTACATTCAACTGTTAAGATGGAGATGCGCCCCAGCACAAGAACCAGCACCAAGTATTGCAACAATAGAAAATGAGCTCCAGTGGTCCCAGGAAGATAGTACACAGCCTCCTTGTTTTCTGCCAATCCCCCCTCCAATAATAAAGCCTCAAAATGTATCCCCAGATCCTGTGCAAACTAGTCCTTTTTGTCTGTTTTCTTCTGTTTCCTTGCTTGTCTACCTAGGCGCATACACCTTCCTTGGGTGGTTCAATCCCTTACTATGAAGATATTAAATCCCTGGGGATTTATTACATTTGGGTATGGTTTCTGTACCAATTGGTTCTATGATTGCTGGGTTAAACCCTTCTGCACCAATTTGCCATTTTGGGCAATTATTCCCTGAAGGGTGGGTTCCTGACACAAGGGAGAGCATCCAGAATTGTCAGGAGAAAGCTCCAGTACCTTGGTCTTATAAGCAGACGTGTAGGCAGTGGCCTGTATGTCAATTATACAGTTGACTAGATCTTTGATGTGGGCATCAGTATCCATGGCTTTATCAGAAGAGAGTAGGGGGGCAAAAGCAACAGAGTGGTGGCCTCACACCCATACATCATGGCAAAGGGAGAATGCCATGTGACACAATGCTTATTGAGGCAATAGGCAAAGAGAACAGCAGGTAATTATAGATCCCAGCTTTCAGCATCAGAGTATGTGAGTTTTATCATGACAGAAACTAAGGTCAAATTAGCACACTCTACAGCCCCATTAGTGGAAGGGTTGTAGGGAGCTGAGAAGTATTGATGAGACCCCAAAGCCTTGACAACATAAGTCAATAACTTTGCATTGAATTTAGTTCCATTGTCTGACAATAACACTTGAGGGCAGCCATGGCAATAGTATACATCTTGAAGTAGGAAGGCAGCAGTTGTCTTAGCAGTGATGTCCTTAGTAGGGTGTGCTTCCAATTATTTGCTGAACTGATCAACAGTAATCAGCATGAATTGGCAGCCTGAGTGTGAGCAGGGAATCAGTCTTACAGTGTGAATACTAACCATGTGAAAGGTGTTTTGTAGAGGAACTGATTTAAACTCAGGTGAGGTAGCTTGAGGAAGCTGTAGCTGACAGTCATGACAACTAGCAATGTTATCTGGAATCAATAGTCGGAGGTTCTCCAAGTAATAGATCTTGGAGATTCCTCCATGTCCAGTCTTCTTATGAGCTTGCAACACCAACAAGAGGCAAAGACTGGGTTGTACATAAGGCAGATATCAATATTGTACTTTCTTGAAGAGCTGATTGTTGCATATGAGCGTATCCTCAGAGAGTTTGGAAAAAGCCAGTTGGACCTCTTCTGTTTTACTCTCCCAAGAAGAAGGGTATCCAGCTAATTTGTACAACCAGTTAGCCTCTGCAGGATGTAGAGCAAGGATAGTGTAATGATCCACATGTTTGGTGGTTTTGCAGATGGGGCTAATGCTGGCCAAACAAAAGTTTGGCTGTTTATTTAAGGTGAGCTAGTAGGTAACATGGTCTACTAGGGTAAGTAAGGCCTGCCTGGTAGGTAACATAGGACTACCAGGGGCAGATGTTGCCTCCACCCAGCAGAAGAAATTAGCTGCTTTGGGCTATAGTGCTTCACCTCACAGGGAACTGTGGCTGTAGAAGGGTGAAGACTGAAATAGCAAGCAGGGAACTTTGTCTGTCTGGGGGGGAGTAGGTTTTGGACCCCTGGCAGGTAACGCGGGCTGCCAGGGAGGGGAAGAGCTTTGAGAGCTCTATATACCCTAATACACTTACAGGAGGTCTGTGAGCAAGCATCCTACCTAACAGACTGGTAGGGTTTCCTTGTTTATGCCCCTATGGGAGCTTTGGGGGAACCCAAAATGAGCATTGGAGGGTATAGATTTTCTCAGAGGTGTCACCAAGGCGGCTTGCTTGGGGAAGCAAGCTGCAGAACTTGGTGTGATCAGGCCTCTGGTAAGTAGAGCTGATTACTCTGCAACTGAAAGCCCAGACTTCATCACCTGGGTGAGTAAAGACAATGCATAGACATTGATATATGGTTGAATGGCCTAAGTGGACTGTCACTTGCAAGGGCCCAGTCAAATGCCAGTTCAATGTAGACTCATACCTGGGTCTACGAGTTCTGGTAACGGGGGCTGAGATAAAGAACCAAGGTGGTTCACAGAGAAAACTAGCTAAAGGGACTGTTTGATCACAGTGAAGGCTAGTTGACAGACTGTTGATTCATATTAAATTGTGGGGACCAATATGGTTCAGTGTGTAGAAGGAACAAAGGAGGTTCCTAGTGAGGATTTGTTGAGAAACTGGTTGAGGAGAAGTTGAATAACAGGAAGATTTTGGATTCAGGACTAGCTGATCAAAAAGAAGGATGGCCAAAGGACCAGAAGTTGGTATTAAAGAACTGAAGAGCTGAGAGGATGAACTAGCTAGGCTGGATGCAGAGGCTGGAAGAACTGATTTTAGTGACTTTTGAGAGGAAATATAGATAAAAAGAGGCAGTTAAATAATAAATAAATACTGCCTGTTTATGATTAAAAAAGGATTGAAAATCATATAATAAAAAAAGAAAGAGAAGGGAAAATAACATATAGTTTGTTAGATCTATATGTTATTTTAAAAAGAAGAATTGAGAAGGAAATAAGCCAGGAGAAGCTGGAAGAAGAACAGAGAAACTGTAAGGACAAAAGAGCAAATTTTACCAAGAACAACTAGGAGAGGCAAAAGGACAAGCCACAAGCAGTTTTGAAGTTGTGAAACGTTGAAAGAAACACAGAGAAACGTTGAAAAATTGAGGGGTCAAAATTTGCCTAAGTAAAACATATGTGGAAGCGCTTAAGATTTGCCAGGGAAACATGACGGGAATTTTGGCAAAACCGTTTGAAACGCGGAGCAGTTGTTTACCTGGAGCAAGACAGCCTTGGGTTCAAACCAGGGTCAAGGATGGGTCATCTGGGGAAACCTTTTTGGCAAAACCGTTGAATCAAGGCGTTTGATTGGCTGCAAGCTAAAGTTTATTTAATCAGTGTTTTAAGGGCTTTAATTTAAGAGTTAAAGCCTAAAAAATGAGGAGCAGAAGCAGAAAATTCAGGACTTTCATTGGATGAAGTAAGTTTAAAGGTTTAATATATTAGAGAAGAAGAAAAACAGAATAGTTTAAGCTTTGAAGAGCCAGAGTTCTAAGAGAGGATTTTGGTATGAAACAAGGGCTATAAAAGGGAGAGCTATCTGAGACTCTTCAGGGACTGGATCAAGTGGATTACAAAGGCCACAAAAGCTACAGAAGGAGCAGAAGACCAAGGATAGGAAGCCAGAGCTGGGACAGACTGCAGGAGCATAAGATTAGAACACAGGAGCCCAAGACCAAAGCGCAGGAGCACAAGACCAAGGAGCAAGAGCCAAAGACCAAGTACAAGGAGTCCAAGAGATTGTTGAAGGACTCCAATTATTGGCAAAACCCCTTATTATTCCCTATCCCAAGGTCATATATCAGAAGGTTTCTAAGGGGATCTTCCTTCTGACTGTGAATAAAGCGTGTATTACAACCCCTATCCAAATTTCCAGTGTAAAGAGAGAATATAAGTCCCATGAGTCAATTACACCATATTTTCTATCCTAGCCCAGGGGATGAGGAATCCTATTGCCTAGGGTGCAGAAAGTTTGCCTCTAGTAAATCTGCCCAGAAGAAGTGGGAGAAGGTGACAGGGCATTTGGAAATGACAAATAGAGGAATAGAGTTCATTGGGGGAGAGTTTGCAAGACTATTACAGGATTGGTATAAGCCTACACAAGGGCTGGCGCCTGCTGAAGTACAAGTGTACAGTGGAGACGCTTGCTTAGTAATTGGAAAGGTACTGGAGGAGTTTGCTTTTATACAAGCCAAGTATAAGCTCCTCACCAACCATTCACCAATGTTGGAGAATGACAACTCCTCCAAGCCGGTCCCTGGCTACAACCCAGGACACACTTTGGGGACTGGTAACCAGGAACCCCACAAGGCCAGCTGACTGTCCAGGGCAATCTGATCCCTGACACACTTTGTTGTTGACATCACCCAATGTTAATTCCGTGCCTACCAATCTCAGAGTTGTACCTCTGGTCTTCAAAGCTGAAAATCTGGTTGTATCCCAATGCCCTAGATTTTATTCTGAAGACACTCTGATGCTTTCCCAGGCTATTTGTCTTGGGCTACTCTGGTTGGGATGAATTATTTTACTTAATCCTAGTATCTCATTTGGAAATTTTACAAAACAGTATCTGAAGCTGTGTTGGTGGTTAATCATTAACTCCATGTGGATTTGGGTGGTGATTCCCCACCACTTGGAGATAGCTTCTTACTATCCTGTGATTTCTGTCACATTACTCAACTCTTCTACATCTGAGTTTTTGGAAGCAGCTTGTCATGAGTTTGTGTTTCTTTTCTCCTGTTCCATTGAGATATCTGTGTTTACCATGCTTATTTGCATCAGTTCTTTTCTGAATTTTCAGTTTGGACTTTTCTTTAATTTTTGATTTTTATCTCTGTTTACAGTTGTTGATACTGGACCATCTGTTTCCTATTTCTTCCATGCCATGTCATTTTGACGTCTGGATTGTTTTCCTGCTCCACCCACTGATGAAATTTCGTGTGAAGTTTTATTAGCTTTATCATTCTATTCCAAATCTAGCCTCAGTCATAAATCTTAAGTTTGCCATGCAATTACAAAGGTTTCAGAGGATGCTTGTGAATGGTTGTTGTCTGCGGTGGAGCGCAATACACATGTTTTAATGGAAATTGCATCTCTGTACCCTTTGTTAAAAAATTGTGTTTCTCTATTGAGGAGCTCAAAGTATATTGTAAGTTTATGCCTTCCAACAGTGTATCACTCCACTTTCAATATTCCTTCCTCAGTTTCTTGCCTACTATTGCACTATCAATGTTCCCAAGGTTAATAAACTCTTAGTTTTGTGGTTAGCAGTTGACCAGACTGCCCAGGATTTGGCAGTTTGGGATTCCCTGTTAACCACAACTGATTCCCTGGTAAGCCAAATTCTTTCTCTGGTCTCAAATTTGTTGACTTCCAAGCAAGGTGCAATGGAAATCAAAGCCAAACCTGCTGCCTGCTCCTGGTTTTCTGGGACTTGTTCCGCTGTGGTTTCCTCCAGCCAGATTTGGGATTGTTCTCCTTGTGTTTCTTCTCAGTTGAAATTGGCTATCTTGAACAAATCCACCAAGGTAAATGAAGCGCCAGTAGTAGCTGTCCCTGAGAGTTCATTGGCTATGCTCCAGCACATTGTGCCCACAAAGTCTTTGGTAGTCAAGTCCAAATAGTTGCTCTTGTTCCTATTGATTGTGATCATCCTGTCCTTCCTATTGCTGTCCAATAAATGATTGAGCGTTATTTTTGGGAGCACCCTACCTCCTTAGCCGCTGTCTGTACCACTGAAGAGAAGCAAGATCCTGCTGAGATTGCAACATTTGCAGCAAATAAATCTACTTCTGGTTACTTCTTGTTTTATGATAGTATCAATAACGGGCAAACTATCTATTGGCCAGCCATTATGTTGGATACAGGTTCTTCCAAGAACTTCATGAGTGTTGAGACTACCAATCTGCTGCAACTCAAGTATCATCCTGGAATGCTGGTTAGAGGCAGAAAATTTCAAACATTTCCCTCTTACCAGCTTAAGAATCCAGTGACATTTGTTGTTGTGGGTCAATCTTTTACTGCAAGGTTCTTCATATGCTCTACTCTTATGTATCCTATTATCTTAGGAGTGGGCTGGTGGTAGGACCATAACATATTGACCCTGCTAAAAGAAAATGAGCTGCAAGTAGACCACTCTTCAGGTATAACCATTCATATTCTGTTATTGGGTATGTCAGAATTAGAGCAGTCTTCCTAGACAATCCAGTTGGTTCCTGTTCCTATACCTGTGAGTTTGAATTTACCAGCATGCCTTTGACCCTGTTCCACAGCATTTGACGCCACTAGGGGAGAGGTCCTTTGTTGTGTTTGGCTCCTGAGGACAACATCTAGGAGGACACGTGGGAAATCTTTATAATGAAAGATTTGAGGTTCAAAGCTAGCCTTGGGTTAGCCTTCAGGGCAAAATTAAGGGCATATACCTTAATTTACTGGAATAAAAGATGTGAAATTCCTTTTGGCAAAAAGGAAAGGAAAAATCTTGAAGAATATTAAAGCCAACACAAATGTGGATAAACTTGTCTTTATTAGGAGAAATAATTCTACTTTAATAGTAGACAAGGGACAGTGATCACTCATTAGATAGACAGAGTGGCCAAGGGGGTCACATTAGGATGAAGTCATACCAGGATCAGACAAGGGAAGGTATGGTATTCTGGAATGAGTGGATATTGGCACAGACTCATTTACAGAAAGCAAGGAATTCCTGAACTCAAAAGTAAAACCAGTCAAATCTTTGCATTTATCATTATTTGAAGGCCATATCAAAATAGCATTAATGGTGCAATTTCTGAAATCCTTCCCATGCACACTCAGTTTGACTTTGACTTTAAGATTACCATTGATCTGATTTGTATTGTGTCTCCTATTTATCCTTTGACCTTGAAGGAGGACACATGTTTGGAGGAGTGGACTCGGGACATGTTGGCAAAAGGATACATCTTTAAGAAGGCTTTGACAATCTGCTCTCCATTGTTTTTTGTTCAGAAATCCAATGGGCCTCTCTGACCTTGTGTTGATTATGAGAATTTGAACAACATTATGATTCCTGATCCCTACCTGTTACCTCTTGAGGCACAAATTTCTTGGTGCATTGAGAAGACAAAGGTATTCTTGAAGCTTGACCTTTTGAATGTGTTCAACCAGATTAGGATTCCAGAAGGAATGGAATGGTTGATAGCAATCAGAGCTAATAAGGGTATCTTCTAGCTCTGAATTATGCCTTTTGGATTGAAGAATGCTCTGGCTTTCTTTCATTGGTTAATTGATTTGGTCTTGGGGGATCTCCTGGGTGTATGCGCCATTGCGTACATGGATAACATATTGGTGTTCTCTCCAGATGAGGAGTCACATAAGGCCCACTTGTCAGCAGTTGTAGAGCACATCCTCCAGGCTAATTTAATCATCAAAAGGAGTAAGTGTGAATTCTTTAAATGTAATGTTACCTTTTTGGGTAATATTATCTTTGAAGATGGCCACACCATTGCCCTGAAAAAGAAGCAGTGGTTTGAGAGTACGCTACACCTGTTACAGTATTTCAACTTTGTAGTTTCTTGGATACCTGTACGTTCTTGAAGAACTTTATCCCTCAATTGTCTGAAGTGGCTGCCCCCTTTTATTCAGCTAGCGGGAATACAACCTTGGTCTGGCACCTGAGTGTACAGAAGTGTTTGCAGCAGTCAAGGCCCTTTTGTTGTCTTCACCAGTATTGAGACATGTAGATCCAGAGCTTCCTTTTGTGGTTTCCACAGATGCCTCAAGATATGCTGTGGCTGGTGTGTTGTTACAGACTGCTGTTGATTGTGTTAAGAGACCTGTAGGGTATTTCTCCCAAAAGATGGAGGCTTGAGAACACAATTACATGATTTACAATAAGGAATTGTTGGTGGCTATGGAATCTTTAAAGCACTGGCATCAGCATCTTATGTCAGCACGTCATCTGTTTGTAGTAAGAACCAATCATAAAGCTCTTCTGTATTATTGTCAGCCCAGGGGTTTTTCAGGTCGCAAATCCAGATGACATGGTGACCTGACAAGATACAAGTTCCGCTACAAGTTTATTAAGGGATCAGACAATCACTTGGCCGATGCATTAAGCAGGAATCCTTCTCATCTCTCAGATGCTAGTGTGGATGCTGAGTTTAACACACATACTATGATTCCAGATGAGGCTGTGGTGCCTTTTGTATTGTCTCTGCCTGCTACGCTTGCTACCATGTCCTTAACCAAGGGCGCAGACTTGGAACTATATTCCAAAGTTAAGTTTTTGCAGCCTCTGTCTAAAGGTTACAATAGGTTACTGGAACTAGCATGTGCACACCTGGTTGGCCAGCGCAGGGTTATTACAAGATAAGACCAATTATGCATCACCAAGGTTGCTTGTGGGTCCCAGAGGGAACCATTTGGGATGAAATCATGTAGGCCTATCACACCTGTCCCATGGCAGGCTACCCTGGGAAAAACAAAACAGTGGAGCTAATTTGCCAACAGTTCTCTTGGAAAGGATTGACGGTGCAGGTGGTGGCTTACGTTTGAGACTTCCTGGTATGTGTTTGGTCCAAGGAAAGCAGGAAAAAACCTACCGGTTTGTTGGTTCCTTAACAACCAGCTCCAGGGCCTTGGACGTTGGTGTTGGTGGATTTCATTGGAGAACTTACAAATTCTAACAGGTTTAATGCAATGATGGTGGTGGTTGATTGCTTCACAAAAATAACACACTTTGTTCCCTGCTCAACCACAATTACTTCAGTAGAGACAGCTAGGCTGTTTGTGAATAGAATCTTCTCCTTGTATGGCATCCTGATGGAAATTGTGAGTGGCCGCGGGCCCCAATTCATTGCTCAGTTCTGGGAAGCTTTTAACGGAATTATGGGTATTAAATTGTGCCGCTCCACAGCTTTCCATACCCAATCCAATTGAAAAACAGAGAGGGTAAACCAAAGTTGGAGGTCTACCTATGCTGCTACACTAATGCACATCAAGATGACTGGTGTGCTAACCTACCCATAGCAGAGTTCACATATAATAACGCCCCGCACACGTTAACTCAGGTTTTGCCATTCTATGCCAATGTAGGTTACAATTCTTCATCCAACATGGGTCCTTGTTTGGTTAGCAACGTAGAAGTGGCAACTGATCAAGCCGCTACATTGAAGCAGGTTCATCAGGAGCTCCAGGTTACTCTTGCTGCCACTGTGATAACTTACAAGGAATACACAGATTGCAAGCACCAGGAAGGTCCAACCTACAGGCCAGGTGATCTAGTCATGGTTGATGCTTGCAATATGAAACTGAAGGTCCCCTATCACAAATTAGGGCCCAAGCAAGTTGGTCCCGTCAAGGTTGAACACCAAATTGATCCCTCTGCATATCAGCTAGATTTACCCCCGGCTTTTAAGATTTTCCACACCTTCCATGAATGCCTTCTTACTCCCTTTAAGGGTACAGAGACTTCTTCTTCCCAACCCATTCTTGTGGAAGGAGAACTTGAGTATGAGTTAAATTGTATTTTGGCTTCCTTTAAGAATTGATGCCAATTGGAATATTTGGTGTCATGGAAGGGTTATCCTGGTTCTGAAAACTTGTGGGTTCCCCACTATGATTGTTCCAATTCCCCAGACCCTATTCAAGAATTCTATGATTGCAACCCAACCACCATTGGTCCCCCCAAGCTCACCTTAGCCGCAATGAAACTTCCCCTTGCTCACAAAAACTTCTCCTTGTCCCATCTCCTGGATGGTGGTATTGTGCCCAGGGCTAAAGCAGAGGGTAATGTCACGGTAGGTTCCATCATGCCAGGAATTATCTGGCCAAGTAGGAAAGCTTGGAAAGCCCAAAAACCTTTAATAAAATTGACTGATTTAATGGACTTGAATCAAACAGTTGATCAAAAATGAGTTATGGCTGCCCCAGTTTGCCAGTCAAATCCAATCCCCTCCGTAAGTTGATGTTGATAAATTGACGTAATTTAAGGGTCACCCAATATGAACTTGTTAATCAGCATGGTTGTCAGAAGTTGGTCACTCAAGGGTTCTTTAAAACCTGGACTAGATACTCACTTGACAATGTGGAAGGAATAGGAGCCCAGGATCCAGGCAGTATTGTTTAGTCAATTTTTGATATATATTGAATAATTTTCACTGTTTCTTAAGAGTTGAGTCCTCCCAAAAATTTACTCAATAAAAATCACATATCCCTTGGTCTAATTTTATTTTAAGGATGCATCCTGTAGTTGGGTTGTTGCGCTACATCCCCTACAATCTGATTCTTGGCTGGATCATTACTGAAAGATGGGGCCCAGCTGTTGGCACTTTGTTGTTGACACTGCCCAATGTTAATTCCGTGCCTACCAATCTCGGAGTTGTACCCCCGGTCTTCAAAGCTGAAAATCTGGTTGTATCTCAATGTCCTGAATTTTATTCTCAAGACACTCTGATGCTTTCCCAGGCTATTTATCTTGGGCTACTCTGGTTGGGATGAATTATTTTACTTAATCCTATTATCTCATTTGGAAATTTTACAAAACAGTATCTGAAGCTGTGTTGGTGGTTAATCATTAACTCCATGTGGTTTCAGTGGTGATTCTCTACCACTTGGAGACAGCTTCTTACTATCCTGCAATTTTTGTCACAGCTACTCTCTGGGGCGCTTCTCATGGGATTGAGTGTCTTCTTTCCCCGCCTGTCCCCTACCTTGTGCCTCTGGACGTCCCTATAAGCATTTATCCCAGTTTCCCACTGGATGATGTCCTGGTGGTTGGCACCCCTGGGATGGGAGCCAAACTTAGTTAGTTTAGCCCCCTCTCTTACAGCTGCTCTATAGGGAGACTGGGAGGAGCATATCAGCTCCTTGTCCAAGTTCTCTTTGGGGTGTAAGGTGTTATCTTTGTTGGATATTGGTGTGTAGATGGGTTGTGCCTTAGATAATCACCCTTTTAGTTGGATGGAGTGTTTGATGTGGAGATAATCTGGGTATGTGCTGAAACTGAGTTGGACAACTTGTTACCAAAACATCTCATGAAACTCTGGGGGTGCTCATTGAGCCACCCCATGGTGGTGTTGAAGGAGATGATTTAAACCCTCCAACCTTCCATATTTGATGATCCTCATCTTCCCCCTGCAGATTGATAGTTCAGCTATATGGTGGATAACTACATATCTTCCCCCTCCCATACTTAATCCCTTAACCCTACTAGGATCAAGCTACAATAGTTTTAGCTTAAAGATCAAATCTGTTATTCAATAAAAATATTAATTTTCTCCCTTCCCCTCCGTAGATTGCCTTATTGTCAGTTGATGGTTGCTGGGTTTGATGGCTTAAATTACCTTTATGTGTAGACCAAGATATCCCTAATTATCTTAACCCATCTGATATTGAGATTTAGATTAGTTTGTTTAAAATCCAACACCCACTACTATAGTCTTTACTGAGTCAGCTGCGGACAATATCAAACCTTCTACATTGGATAGTGTTACCCAAGTAAAAGTTAAAGCTATACGATATGGTCAGTGGACACTGGGTTATTCATATTAAAGAAACTAACTCCCTCGTTCTCAGAAGGGACCCCACCAAGTCTGGAGATGCAACGATCACCTTCACACACTGGCCGGGGCTGGAGGGATCTAGGGCTTGGTCAGCAGCTAGGAGTTGGTGGCACAGGTCTTGGGTATCGTCGAACTCAGGGTAGGACGAAAGGGTTTCGACAAGTTTGTCTTTTTCAGCCGAGCTCGACAGAAGATGATTTGAAAACGAGGAGAATCTTTTTGGATCCATGCCGCTAAGGGCACTGAGAAAGGCAAGGTCGGCGCAGGGAGAAACTCCTAGGGCAGTCACAACGTTGATGAGGTAAGCCGCGTCGGTGTGAACCTGCGTCAAACTGGAACCGCCGTTAGATTTGGCAAAGTTTTCTCTGATCTTCTGGATAAAGGACGTCATGGCACCGTGAGCCAAGGAGGATATCCAAGTCTGGAGAACCTCGGTTTTGCTGGGAGGCTCAACAACCTCCAGAACGTCGTTTGGAGTGAGCTCAGTATTAATCTTAAGCATGTATTTAAAGAGACTTGGCTCGGTGGTGTAAGGCTCTAATCTTTGAGTTAACGTCAGAAGTCTTTCGCCAAGGGATGAAATAGCAGAGGTGGGTACAAGACTGAACTTTGGAACCTCGAACTTGGGGAAGCTCCCAGCTTTGGGTTTTGGCGATGGCAGGTAAGCTTTAAGGTAGGAATTGAGAGGCTGGAAGAGAATATCAAATTGAACTTTTCCAAGCGAAGTATGGAGCTCAGCCAGCTGCTCTAGCGGTTGGTTGAAGCATACTTGAGAAGAGGTAAGTTGGCTGAGGAACTTATGGAGCTGTTGGCTGTTCAAACTGGAGCCAGACAGAATGGTAAGCGAAGTAAGCGATCCCAAGTTGACTTTGCCGTCGAATTCCTCAAGTTCAACCAAGTCTCTATTGAGGAATTGCTGGATCTCAACAGCAGGCGAGTCTTTTACCGAAAGCCTAATCCCTTTTTTCAGTGGCCAGAACAGGACCGAGAACGACTTCATGTACTTGGTTATTTGATGGCTTACATTAAGACTTTTAGAAAACAATTTAATAGTGGCGTTGAACAACTCCCAATTGATGTCGCTGTTGGGTTTGAGATGGGCTAAGATGTAGTCGGCTCGAATGCGTGAAAGGGTGTCCTCCATCTCAGATAAAACTTCGCCAAGAACCAAGGAAAGCAGTGAAGGAAGAGAACTCACACCAAACCCCAGCGTAAAGTTAAAGCACCGTACCATTGTAGATACAGCATCCCGAGTACCGGATTTAATGAGAGCTGCCTCATGAGAGGAATACTTAAGTTGGTAGGGAAGTAGCCAATCGAGTGTACCGCGCAATAAGTCTATCACGCGGACTAGGACAGGGCGCTGGACCCGATCAAAGTACGACCGCTTAAGTTCAGCTTCGGTGAGGAAGTTCTCTTCGCTGTCGGCATCTAATCTTTCGAGGGAAGTAATCACAGTTTTCTCTGCAAATTGAATCATCTGGTCAATGAAATGGTGACATGCCATAGCCTCTATGTACTGGGACTCGACACTTGATTCGAGATATCTTTGAATGTTAAGCCTAGCCATACTTATTGCGGTGGAGATAGTGCTACCAATAACATTTGGCGCAAGGTCTTTGAATGCATCAAGGATCCAGTCCAGGTCGGAGTGAAGAAGGCTACACAATTTCGTGCAGAGCCAGCCGACATCATTACTTGAAGAGATAGACGTACTAGCCAAGGGTTTCACAATCTGCTTTGCGTAGTGTAGAATGGGAGTTTCCGTTGCCCCAAGGATGCGATAGGCTGGGATGAGCACTTTAACACTACCTCCATCTTTTGCTGAAATAGCATCACTAAAAGGTGTTCTGTAGTGAGCATACATCTTTTGTCGGATAGCATAGAGGAGATTAGAACGCGGTGAATAGCTGGGATGTTTGACATTTGAATCTAGCGATAATTGAGCTGACATGTATTTTTTAGCTGCTGTCAAAAAGTTGCCCTGATTGAGTGCCGAAACAACATCGGTTTCTAGTCCATTCCAGGCATCTGCATCGATCAGGGCTTCCAGCTCTGCTGCTAGTTGCATCTTTTGGTCATGGACAAGGCGCAAGTCGTTGAGTTCAGATAGCATATCTTCTTCGATGGTAAGGTTCGCAGTAGAACTAACCAGCTGTTCAGATCTGTAGCGAAGAAGTCGCAAATCTTGATCCAATTTCGGAAGGCTTTGGGTAAGCCCGTCCAATAGCCCATCCATCTTTGAAGAACCCAAGTAAATAAGAGCATCTACTTCATTAAGCAGCTCCACTCCAGCATTCTCTGCTTGTTGACAAATATCAGCCACTGAGTCCCTAGAAAACTCTCCCAGAAGCTGATTAATCACCTGAGCTGGGCTCCAGGTTTCTGAGGCCAAATATGCCTCTAGTTGCTTTCCCTTGGATTCGCTTTTATTTTGAAGCATCAAACCTAATAATCAAATTTAGTCACTTCCCATGTATGCTTATAAAATTAAAAGGGTTATGTACTTTAAGTGATATCATTGATAATAAATTGACTCTTAGGATATAAAGAAAGAAACAGTCTATTTTTTATTTTGAAATTGGCTACTTGACAAAAACTGAGTATTCGATTTTAAAATGTGATCGACTGCAAGTTAAGATGGGGACTATCCAAGCGACCATCCAAATGAGATTTGCCAAAACTAGTGGTTTAGCAGCCAAACTAAACCAATTAATTAAAAGAAACAAATAAAGGAAGAGAAAGTACGCCCAAGAATAAAACTCGATGAAGTATGTGATTTATTTAATCAATTCGGTAGGAAGCATTTTAAAAAAGCTTTGTATATTGTTTGGATATAAAATCAAATATGATTTATTCAAAATTAGACTATTTATATCAAGCTTGTATAAAGAAGTTCAATAAATACCTACAGATTTAAAGAAACTCTAGTCAATCCACAAACCTTGGTCTATTCTCCACGATAGAGTCTAGGGGGAAAGAGATCTCATTACAAGTGACTTCTTTTTCATTTTACATTAAGTAGGCACCTTCTCAGCAACTTTCTCTGAAACACCACTAAGCCGACTTAAATTTTTAACCAATCAAAACTACTTCTGAATGGTGTGTGATAACTATTGGGATGTAGATATCAGGAAAGCCAGTTTAGATCAAATGACAAAGGATTTTGTGAAATTTAAAGGGTTATCTGCACTACTCCAACAACGTCTTCGATAAGAAACTGCATGTTTACTCAGATAAATTAGGAAAGGATTGAGGTTCACTTTAAACAGGATGGAACTTGTTGATAGATATTTTTTCAATCCCAGCACCAATTAAAATAGCGATCCAATATCCAGCTAGTCTGTGAGACATGATTAAATTTCATTGATATACAAGTGCAGCTTGAATCCCTTTATGGATAACTTAATTTTCCTATGTTTTTCTATTTTGAATATAAATAGGTTGCTCTATTTTTCATGTACACTTGGTACTTTAAGTAGAGCCATTGGTATAAAAATGCTAAATTAGGAAATAGGGACAGGAAGATGCTCAGTCAACTAACTTTCCTACAACCAATTTTCGGTCAATTTTTATCCAGCTATAACTTTCTCTGTATGTAGCTTTTTTAGATTTACAGTGTCAAGTAATTACTTCTGGGAAGTATAATAGACAAGATAAAGGGGAAAATTAAGAAGAGAACGATACTTTATTTGATATGAGTTTATGTATTATATAGTATCATGGGAAGCCGCATGCTATCCATGTATGTCATGGCGGTCATGGGGCTTGTCCAAATAGTGTTCCATCTAGGTCATGAAGCTTGTCCAAGTGCTGTTCCATCTAGGACTCAAAAGGTTTGATCCCCATAACAGATGGGTGATTGATAAGAGTGCCACCAAGTTAATGATTAGTTGGGGAATCATTTGAAGAGTTGCACAGGGAATTGTTTTCCCGAGAGGGAGTAATTGAAGATGTTGTGACATCTCCTGGGGTTCTGGAAGGTGGAACCTTAGAAATTTTCTTGAGAGTGTCAGGAATTTGGGCTTAGTATTGGTCCAGTTGGGTATTGGGAACAGGTAATTGTGAGTTGTGTTGTGCAGTCCTTGCTTTACACAAGCAGAGTCAGTTATGATGCATATGTTTGAGTTTATTACATGTGTTAATTCCTTTTATGAGGTAAGTGTTGTTTGGCTTATTTTCCATGACAATCTCTGGTCTTCTTAAACCTGGACCTAACTTATGCTGATCATTTTTGATGACCCAGATCTCATTTCCAACTTGGAATTTCTCTTGTTGGAGGAGAATTGCTTCTCTCTCCACTCTTTCCTTTTTCTTTGGCCTCTAGGTCCTTTCTGGTGTGTTGTACATCAGGGTTGTTGTTGGCTGGTAAAATCTTGGGTAAAGGTTACCATGGTCCTAGTGTAGTACTAATGGTTGTGGATTTTTGTCCACATATGAGTTCATACGGGCTCTTACCTGCATTGCAATTGACTTGTGTTTGGAATACAATTGATGTCGCTGGGAGAATGTTGGCCCAAAGCTGTGGATCATTGGCAGACAATTTACTGAGTGCTTCTACAAGAGAGCTGTTCAATCATTCTACTCTTTCATGTGCTTGTGGGTGATACAGGCTAGTGATGGTGTGATTTATTCCATTATTGGCAAGGTAGATGTTAGTGTCTATGGCTTTGAGTTTAGTCCCTCCATCTATAATTAGGAATTCAGGTTTTTTGAACTTGGCTATGATCTCTTTGCCAACAAATTTTCTCACATCATTTCCTTTGTGTTCTTTTGTGGCTTGGGCCACATGCCACCTTGTCACATAGTTGATGGCTGTGACAATGTATTTTTTGCCTTTTTTATCTCTGGACATGGGTCCCACAATGTCAATGCCCATACCTTGAATGTTTGTGAGACTGATACTGGCATTACTGTCTTGAGGGGTGCCTTAGAGCAGGCATACTTCTCACATACTTTGCATTGTTTGAGCACCTCTTTGATATTTTCCAGCATTTTGGGCCACTAGTAGTGTGTCTTAAGGTATTAATTTAAGTTTCTGCTACATGTGTGGCCTAGATCTCTGTGGTAGCAAAGAAAGGTGACACCCCTTTGTGTTGATGAAACATATGGTACAGTATTACTGCTTGATAATATGTGGTTTAGAGTACAATATATGTTTTTGAACATTGTTTGTTCTTGATGAATTTTTCTTGGATGTTCATAGGTGTACCAAGTGGAAACCCTTCTTGGAGATTTTTCATTATTAACATGGGTCAATTGGGGTCTTCATCAGTGCAGAGTAGATGCTTGAGATATAGCCTTGATAGGGCATCTGCAGTAAGCATTTCCTTGCCTGGTTTATACTCAATTATCAGGGGGTACCTTTGAATGAGGATCATCCATTCAGCTTGTTGTCTTGATAGGTGTTGTTGGGTTTTAAAGAATATCAATAATTTGTGTTTGGTTAACACTTTGAATATCTGTGCACCTCTTATATAGCATTGCCACTTCATTAAGCAATAAATAATGGCTATAAGTTCCTTGTCATGTATTGGATATCTTTATTTACCTTTGAACAGCTTTCTTGATTCATAAGCTACATGGAGGAAGTCATTTTCTGTAATTTGAATTCAAAGCACTCCTTCTATTTCATAGTCAGAGACATCTGTTTCTAACTCATAGATCCCTTCATGGTTAGGGTTGTTGAAACAGCAGGCTTGACCCGCCAGCAAGGTTCTGAGTAAGCAAGATTGTGACCTGCAATCTGATTATCCAGCCACTTGAAGCCAAGTTAGGAAGTTAAATCAAATTTCCAAATACAACAACATGAACAGAAGCTGATCCCCTACAGTGGACATCTTGTTTTGGCTCTTGACTTATTACAAGGATCAAGCCACACCCTTCACCATCCTGCCAAGTGATTAACACTATCATGTTCCTACTATCCACAATTTACAGTGACATATATAATCCATATCTCTCAATAAAGAATATTATCTAGTTCTCCAAATATTTTTCCCCTTATAACTTTTCTAAAACAGCACAGTTACAACATTGGTAGCACAGATAGGTTCTCCATCCTACCTTATCTTTCAAAATTTGGCCTGTTGCCCGTACTTGCCGTGGCCAAAAAATCCTTGATAGAATTATGACTGGCCTTTTGCTAGACTGAACACCATACACGCCTGGTGCTAAGATACCTGATGGCTTCATCCTCTACCAGAACACAGCAATCTTGCTTCTCACCTTCAATTACCTGTCAGCACAAGGCTTCTTCTAAGCACCTGCCGCCATGCCTTGAGCAACTGACAAAAGCACCATGCCCGCCTACGTAGGTCAGAAACTTTGAAGCGCTGCCTTGGAACCTTTTTCTGGAGCCAACAACAATAATGCTGCAGCATAGATTCAATCATCCCAAAGCAAGCTGACCCAAATGGAATGCCTGCAACAGTTTTGGATTGCAGGGATCTCCATCACATTGAATCACAACGCTGGTGCCTGGTGCAACAAGTGTCACAAAGAACACACTGAGAAGAATTGAGACACCTTCAAGCAAGACTTCTGGGCAAGATTTGTACTGAAGGATACTACACTCATGATTATACGCCAAGTAAAGAATCCAACCCAAACAGGCACAGTGAAGGAGCTCACCCAAGTGTATGAGGAACTCCAACTATGTGCCCCCTCAGATATGGCCTTAGACACCCCGGCTACCCATCTAGTGTACTACAACACACTTAAGTCACATGTGATGAGACACATCAATCTGGACCAGGTGACCAACTTGCAGAGCCTGTACTGCAAGGCAGAAAAAGCGGAACAAACATCTAATGTCCTTCACAAGGAAAAGGCTGGGAAAAGGGAGAGACCCAAAGATTATCACCCAGCCAGACGTTCCAAACAGCCACCCCCTGGGAACAATAGTAACAATTTGAAACACAAACCCACAGGTTCAAATGGACATGGAAATGGGAACAATGGCCAGTCAAACTGTACCATTTCCATATCACTGCCACACAAGACAACCAAGACAAGAGAAAAGCACAGGGAGAGCACTAAGAGAGCCAAGCTCCCCTGCACAACTCCCAACTTGCCCAACAATTAGTACAAACCCAAGAACTTGGACCAGTGTCCAATGATCCAAGTACCCTCAGAAGACCTGATACTTTACACCATTGCCAGACATCCCAATAAACTGATGTCTTATCCTTCCTGCTTTCACAGTTACACAGTCTCAGCACTCCTGGACTTGGGTGCAGATTAAACCCTAGTCAACAGTAGCTTTGTAGATAAGTTAAAGCTAGCCACTAATCCTTTGCAGATTAAAAACATGGTCCTGGATGATGAACATCACATTGCTGTGACAAGGGAAACTTCCCCCTTCTCTGTCATGCTTGAGAACCTCCACTCCATCATCCAAGGTCCCATCATTAACTTTCCAAATTTTGACATTGTACTGGGGTTGGATTGGTTACAAAAGAACAATCCTCATGTAGACTGGGTGACCTCAGTGTTGACCATTAAGTGTGAAGGTATCAACTACCAGATCTACCCTAACTCAGTGGACCAACTCCTACACAACCATGTCTTTGTGCACATTACAGAGACCATGGACAAAAGAAAAAACCTGAAGACAATCAGCTGAGACTCCTGCCAGTATAATATCATACACTTCAAAGACCACCAGGACACCACCACGCCTCAGGATTGCAAAATTGTAGGCTGCCATCCAGAAATCTTCAAAGAGGCTCTACCTGGGTTGCCTCCAAAGAAACACATCCAACACTCCATCCAACTCAAAGGAGCTGTACCTAAGGCAAAACCTATCTACCACCTTGCCCCAAACAAAGACAATATCCTACACACTTACCTCAAGGAGGTGTTGGAGAAAGGTCTTATCCTCCTCTCACAGTCTCCCTTTGGTACTGCTGTATTATTTGTAGCAAAGAAAGATGGTACCCTGCACCTAGTCACAGAAAATCAAGCCCTAAACAAAGTTACCATCAAGAATTATTACCCACTTCCACCCATTGAAAATATCTTTGGTGCTTTGGGAGGAGGAACTGTATTATCCAAGATTGACCTGATGGAAAGCTATAACCAAATCCATATTAAGGAGGAAGATATACCCAAAACAGTCTTCCACACTAAACATGGTTCATACAAGTGTGTGGTACTCAACTTTGGAATGACAAACACCCTGTCAACCTGTGTGACCTTCATGAATGAGGTATTTGCCCCCACATTGGCAAGTATACCTTAGTATACCTGGACAACATTATTGTCTATAGCTCCTTGGTAGAACAACACCACAAGGACTTGGAGGCAGTCTTTGCTACCCTGGCACAATATAAGCTGCTAGCCAAGCCCTCCAAATATCAGTTCTTCCGCAAGCAATTACCCTTCCTGGGACACATAGTCTCAAAGGACAGCATCAAACCCAACAGTCAAAAGATGCAGGCCATATGCAAGATGCTGTCCCCCAAGGATAAATTGGAATTCTGCACCTTCTTGGGGATGGTGACCTATGTACGCGCTTCATACCTGACTGTGGCATTTTGACTGCCCCCTTATCCGCCATAACAGGCGCCAAATCCAAGTTTGTGTGAACCCCCCAATGTGACCTCTATTTTAGATGACTCAAGGAGAAACTCACAACAGCTCTTATCCTGCAATACCCCAAACATGATGGAGAATACCAAATAGAAACTGACGCCTTAGATGCATCCATTGGGGGAGTACTACAAATTAAGAATAATGATGGTGACTTCCTACTCATAGCTTATGAATCACACAAACTGACATATGGCAAGTGCCAATACCCTATACATGACAAAGAGTTGTTGGCAATTGTGCACTGCCTGGTCAAATGGTGTTGTTACCTAGAACATCAGGAGGAATTCACGGCACTGACTGACCATAAGTCACTTATATACTTCAAAACACAAGAAAATTATCCTGTTGTCAAGCACACTGGATGAAACTACTGGAGAGATTCAATATGATCATACAATATAAGCCCAGTCCAGAACTTGTCATGGCGGACACACTCTTGCGCCTATACATCAGACCCACAAGGAATGAGAATGGGCTCAACCCAGACTGGCCTCTCCTGGTGCTCCAGACAAAGGAAAAGAGTTTCCCTCTGGCACCACAGACATAACCAAAGAAACTTTCATTAATAATGAACACTTATTTGAAGACGTGTATAAGACCTTGCATCAAAAAATGACCAACAGGACCACCATTCCTTACATCCCTACAAATTAGCAAGTTGACACCATCCTACGTTACCACAGAGATCTAGGACACACTAAAATCCACAACCTCTACAAATTCCCCAAACATAAAGCTTGGTGACTGAACCTATAATGGGATGTCCAGGAAGTCTTAGAACAATGCAAAGTATGGGAGAAATTTGCAAAAAGTAAAACCCCACCTAGATCAGTACTACCTATCTGCTTGCAACTGCCCTTCAAGGTATGGGCCCTAGACATTGTGGGTACCATGCCAGGAAAGCACAATTAAAAGAAATACATCATCACTGCAATAGACTTTTCTACTTGCTGGCCAGTGGCGCAAGCAGTAAAAACACACACAGGCAATGATGTGTGGCGGTTCATAGGAAAAGAAATCATCAGCAAGTTCAGAAAGCCAGAACTCCTGATAACCAATGGAGACAAAGAATTGACCTCTGAAGATACCAATTTATACCTCACTAAGAATGGGGTCCAGCACACAGTGACAACACCTTACCATTCTCAGGCCAATGGACACGTGGAGCAGGTGAATGGTAGCCTTGTGCAAGCCCTGGTCAAGCTCACTTCCAGGAGACCTGAGAACTAGTATAAGCAGCTACCAGCTGCATTGATTGTATTCCAGACCTATGTGAACAGATCCACTGGGAAAAGCCCCTTCAAGTTAGTTTATAGCACACAGCCCACTATCATCCAAGCACTATCAGGACCAAAGTTGGAGATGCCCAGCAAGGTTGCACCCTGCTCAGATCCCTAGGTCATACAGGCCAATAGTGATCATTCAGAAAGAGAAGAAAAGCATCTACAAAAGACATTTATTCCCATCCAAAATAGACATGAGGTCAGCAACAAATTTTGGGCCATTAACATTGACAAAAGTAAACTAAAACCCAAGAAAGTTGGCCCAGTCATCATTTTAAAGGTAAAAAATAACACTTACCTTGTGGAAGGACTTGGAAAACGTAAATAAGACAAATTCCTCCCCCATAATTGCCTGAGATCCTTCAAAGCAGGACAGAAACAATCTGAGACCGTCCTACCCACCACTAAACAACAATTAGTCCATTATGGTGCCCAGGCTCCCAACAACCTCCCTGACAAACTGCCCCCAGAGGAGGCCAACCCTCAGCCAGGGGTTATTGAAACAGCAGGCTTGACCTGCCAGCAAGGTTTCAAGTAAGCAGGTTTGTGACCTGCAGTCTGATTATCCAGCCACTTGAAGCCAAGTTAGGAAGTTGACTCAGATTTCCAAATATAAAAACATGAACAGAAGCTGATCCCCTACAGTGGATATCTTGTTTTGGTGCTTGACTTATTACAAGGATCAAGCCACCCCCTTCACCATCCTGCTGTGTGATCAACACTATCATGTTCATACTATCCATGATTCACAGTGACTATATAATCAATATCTCTCAATAAAGAATATTATCTAGTTTTCCAAATATTTTCCCCTTGAAAATTTACTAAAGCAGCACAGTTAGAACAGGTTATTGCAAGATAGGGGCAGTGACCATATGTTTTTTAATTGTCAAAGTGTTGATCCCTCAATGGTGTCCATAATTTGGTTTTTAATGCCATTGATTGTGGATAAGGGAGAAGTCAACACTCCCTAGTTAGGGATAAATCTTCTAACATAGGCGACCATTCCCAGGAATGTACAAAGTTTGCTTTTATTATGAGGTTCCAGCATATCAGTTGTGGCTCTTACTTTCTCTAGGTCAGGTTTGACCCCTTTTTTGCTGATAATGTGGCCTAAAAATGGGAGCTTGGTTGAAAAGAATTCACACTTGGATGGTTTGGCAACTAGTTGGTTGTCTTGGAGTGTGTCAAGTACCTCTACAAATGTCCTTTCAGAGATGTTATTTGTTGGGACTGTATATGATTGTATCATACAGGTAGACTATGGCTCTTTTTTCAATGTGGTCCTTGAGCACTTTGTTCATGAAGATCCCAAAGGTACTGTGAGCATTTGTTATACCAAAATTAAGGACAGCTTCACCAAAAGGAGACTTGGACAGTTGAATAAGCTCTTTTTCTAAGGCTTTGTCCAGATAGGCTTTTAGTGCATTATCTTCTTGTGGTGTTAGGCGGTAAATGGGGTGTGCTTTTGGGATACTTACTTTGAGACTGATTATGTGTTGGATACCTCTGTCAGGCGGTAGGCCTGGAAGCTTCTCTTGGAAACCAGAAGGGAATTATTGGATTAGCTGTTGTCAAATCAGGTTGTGTCCAAGTGAAGTCTTCATATTTTTGAAATGTATTATTATATACGTGCAAGTGTTCCAGTTAATTTTACTAGTGTCCTTTTCCTCTTCAGTTTTGGTAATCTTTACAAACACATGGTCTTTCATGAGGGTGTCAAAGTAAGTTAGGTATATGTAATGGTGTACTTTTCTTTGCTTTATGGTGAGGGTAGCGCTATGTTGTCAATGTGAGGTTTTGTCTTTCTCATTCAATCTAGGCCAAGTACTATGTTATACTTGGGGATCAGGATGATGGGGCTACTAAGGGTAGTCTGTAAGTCCCCTATTTTTGCTCTGAAAGGTTTTGCCTCTCTAGCACATGGGGTACTTCTGTTGTCTGCCATAATAATCCTCTTGACGTTGCTCTTGATTGTAGGTAAGTTCATGAGGTTGGAAAATCTTTTTTCAACAAGGAATTGGTCTACTACAGTCTCAAATAGTGCAGTGTCATGATATCTGTGAAAGCAGAAAGGATAAGTGAGGTGTTTATTTTCATTTTGGGTGACAAACAGTATGGGATTTCTGAAGCATACTTGGATCATGGTAATTGAGTCCATGTCTTGGTCCCTGTATGAGTCTTGTGAGATGGGGGATGGTGGCTTGCCTAAGCACTCCTCTGAGCTTTTCTCTCCTTGGTGATATTATCTGACATCATCTGGTTAACCTGAGTTGTACAATTTCTGCCTCAAGGATGCGGGATATTGAATTGATTGATTTTTTTGTTGGGCCAAGTATTGTTTTTTGCCAAAGGACTTTCTTTCTGCTTGTTGGTTGCATCCAGGATTTCAGATTTTTTGCAGCTTGTTTTCCTTCCAAGAATACATCTTGGAGGTTCTTACAGAGGATCATGCCAAACTGATATTGGATGTGTATGGGGAGACCATTGTAGAAGTCCAAAAGTTGTCCCACCTTACCAAAGTTGATGATGTTGGGCTCTCAATAATGTATGTCTTTATATGCTGTGATGTACTCCTCAATGGTTCCTATCATTTTAAAGGTTCTGAGTTCTGCCATGATCACAATTTCAGAGTATTTTATTGCAAATTTTTCCAAGAAGGCATTTTGAACATAACCCAGTCTTTGTTGTGATCAGGGTACTGGTCAAACCATGTAAGAATTGAAAATCCTTCCAGACTAAACATGATTATGGAATATGAGGTAAATACAGGGGATTCTAGGTTGTTGGAACATATCCAAGAAGTTAAAATGTTGCCTCAACCTTGGTTGCCTCACAACTTCACTTTGGGCTTCATAAATGATGAAATACAGATATTGAGAATAGTAGATTGGGAAACTAATACACTAGACAAATAACAACATCAGAATAGCTTACAGTTAGCTAGTTACCTCTCAGGTTTGAACTCAAAACCTTTTCACAATCATCTCTCTAAAATAATTAATTAATCAGTAATTAAGAGTGAGTTAATCTTACCTATTGATTCAAGAGTAAAAGCAGGTTCTCTACAGTTTCAAAACTGCCTAAACCAACCAAAAGCAAGAACAGCCTCTGTAATCATCACCTGCCCAATAAAATATTAGTTCAACACATTACCTCCAATAACAAATGTCCAGCAGAAGCATGGTGCCATTCCAATCAATCAAATATCAAGCCCAAACATGATGAGATACATGAATTGCCAATCACATCCACACCTGGTTTAAACATTACCCAGCTTAACCTGCAGAAGTTCCTATTACTCATTCAACTAACAGGTTCAGCTTCTGCAATCTGCATTAAGCAGTCTGCTGGCAGAAACCAGACCAAAGTGACCAACCAGAGGATAACTACAGGTTAATTCACTCACATCAAATCACACCTCACATTATCCCACAACCCCAAACCGAATTCCAAGTATTTAGTGAGTAGTATTGGGGCTTTTCCCAGTGCTCTAACAACTTCAATTTATGAATCAATAACTTTGGGTTTCTATATTATTTAACTTGCTAAACTAGTAGTTCTAAATTTAACTGAATTAAGATGCAGTGGAAGCAGAAATTCCTTCTTCTTTTCTTCTGCCTCTCCTTATAGTTCCCCCTTTCTGAAGGTTGTCAGTTTGATTCAAATATCTGGGTTAGGGACACTACCAAGACTTCAGCTTGGGACTATCTTTATACCAAGCATCAAATTCTGCCTATTTGTGATAAGGCAACTGTGGGGTTCCTGTCCACCAGTCCCCAAGTGTGTCTTGGATTGTAGCCAGGGACCGGCTGGAAGGGGTTGTCATTCTCTAGTAAGGGGAAATGTATCTCATAAATATGTATAGGGGTCAAAATGGGCTTTTATTCAGTCTCAGAAGGAAGATCCCCTTAGAAACCTTCTGGTATATGGCCCAGGGGGTCAAGAAAACAATATGTATTTGCCAATACTTGGAGTCCTCCAACAATATCTTGGACTCCTTGTACTTGGTCTTGGACTTCTGCACCTCAGTCTTGGACGTCTGCTCCTTAAACTTGGACTCTGGCGCCGCGCTTAGGATCCAGCTTCCTATTATTGGGCTCCTGCTCTGTTATCTTGGGTTTTATCAGTCCAACCAAGCTCCTGCTGGTGATCAAAAGGCTTCCAAAACCTCTTGGCAGAAACTCAGAAGACCTTGGAAAGACCTCCAAAAGCCTTCCAAAAGACCTTGAAAAGACCCAGTAACTTTCCAGCCAGCCCCCTTCTTATAGTGTCCTTTTCCCAACGATTCCACCTTCAAAATGGCTTTCTTCATAAGCTTAAACCATTGCTGCTCACTTTTTCCTATAATAACTTAAGCTTACATACTTACTTTCTCAAAAGCTTAAAGTATTAATTCACTGTTTCCTTGCTTATACTTTAAGCTTTTGGTTTCCAACCAATCATTTTCATCAGTAAACCTGCCAGAACTCAATCAATGAATGCAGAGCGCATAAATAAACCATTCCTGAAGTTCCACCGGGATCCAACTAGGAAAATAATTTCCACAGCTCAAACCACTCAAATCAACAACTCTTCACGCACCAAAGCGTTAACTGGTCCATTATTCCAGCACCAGTCTTCCCTGAATTCAACTTGAACCAATTTAAATAGTAGAATACTATTTAAATTGTTCTTTTTGGAACTCTTCAACGTATCCCCCATATATTTACAAATCTTGTAAAATCCAAGGAAAACGTCCCACCAAAACAACCTTGTATCCCACGCTCATAGAAACATACCTTTGTCTATCCTAGGAACTTAATAAATAAATATCTTACCCACACTTCTATCCACATTCCTTCTTGATTTTAATACTAAACCAAGGAAAAACATTCCACATCTTCCCACTTTGGCAAAATCTTGGCTTATTTCTCCGGACCATCAGTTCTTCACCATCATCTTTGGATCTTTCAGCCCTCTCATATTATAGCTCTTCATCTTAAACAGCAATCAGTCCATTAAATTCATCAGTCCTCTGGCTACTCTTGCAACACAATCTTCTGGTCCTGCATCATAATCTTCTGGTCCTTCAGCTTATTCTCAACCAGTTCCTCAACAAATCCTCACTAGGAATCTCCTTAGTTCCCTCTGCATACTGAACCATATTGGTCCCCACAATTTAATATGAATCAACAGTCCGTCAACTAGCCTTCACTGTGATCAAACAGTCCCTTTAGCTGGTCTTCTCTGTTAATTCTGTGAACCGCCTCGGTACTTTATCTCAGTCCCCATTACCAGAAATTGTAGACCCAGGCATGAGTCTACATTGAACTGGCGTTTGACTGGGCCCTTGCAAGTAGCAATCCACTTAGATCATTCAACCATAGATCAATGTCTATGTGTTGTCTTTACTCACCCAGGTGATTAAGTCTGGGCTTTCAGTTGCAGATTAATCAGCTCTACTTCCCAGAGGCCTGATCACACCAAGTTCTGCAACTTGCTTCCCCAAGCTAACCGCCTTGGTTACACCTCTAAGCAAATCTATGCCCTCCAATGCTCACTTTTGGTTTCCCCCAAAGCTCCCATAGGGGCATAAACAAGGACACCCTGCCAGTCTGTTAGGTAGGATTCTTGCTCACAGACCTCCTGTAAGCATATTAGGGTACATAGAGCCCTCAGAGCTCTTCCCCTCCCTGGAAGCCTGTGTTAACCACCAGGGGTCCAAAACATTTTCCCCCAGACAGACAAAGTTCCCTGCTTGCTATTTCAGTCTTCACCCTTCTGCAGCCACAGTTCCCTGCTAGGTGAAGAACTATTGCCCAAAGCAGCCAATATCTTCTGCTGGGTGGAGGAAACATCTGCCTCTGGTAGTCCTTTGTTACCTACCAGCCAGGCCTTACTTACCCTAGTAGTTCTATGTTACCTACTAGGCTCATCTTACTTACCCCTAGTAGTCCTATGTTATCTACTAGGCCTCTACCTGCAACAAACAACCAAACATTTGCCTGGCTAACATTAGCCCTGCCTGCAAACCACCAAACATGTGGACTGTCACAGCAACACCTCCTCCCTTGTCTCCCCAAGTGATCCATCCTGGAACACCTTAGTATGTACTGACTTATGTTGCAGTATACTATGGGTTGACTCATTTTGCGACTTTCTTGGGGTCTTATAAATTATGGGGCTATTTGGTGGACATAATGATGGTTGGGATTCCTGTAGGATCATCTTTTAAGGGTTTTCATCTCACTGATCTTTTACATTAATTAGGTTACCTTCTTCCTTCAGAGTGGATCCCTGAAAAACCAATTGCTTACAAAGCAGGAGGCAGCCCCAGTAATCACAAGGCAATTTCACTTGTCCAGAACTTCCAGGGATATTACACTTGTGTAAACTTATTTGGGTGCTTTGGATCCAGAGTGTAAGGTCTTGCCCAATGAGATGCAAGTTTATATACTATACTGTGTAAAGTATTCAGGTTTAGCTTTAAAAGGTAAAGAAAAGTGGGTACAGTTTGCAAAAGGACCTTTAGAAGGCCTGCTAAAAACTTATTATTTTACACAAAATGCATCATTGAGTTAACTAAACCCAAACAAACCATATAAAATAATGAATTAAATAAGGATTTATTAGTAACTAAAGGGATATCTACATCAAGATATTCCTCATGAGAGTATCTTAACATAAAGGTAAAGTGGTATCCTAAAATAAAAAAATGGTGACAACAAGCTAATTACTTGTTGTTGAGCTATCTCCATACCAATTATCCTAGATGTTTAAACACTAGTAAATCTGGAAGTAAAATGTGACTTAAATAAAGTTGTGATTACTCTAAAACTAAATTTCAGAGAGATATGAACCCAAATACAATTTTGAAGTTAAAATTTGAAGATTAAGAAAAGAAAAATAAAAGATTGAAGTAGAAACCTGTAGTAGTGATTGGAGAAAACCACTTATAATTTCAAGTTAAAGGCTTACTCTTCTAGTGTCTTTATTTATATAGGTACAAAAACCAAGTCCTGGGGAAGATCTTCAGGAAATGAAAGAGAGTTTCTTGGCAGGTGGGGTTGGAAAAACAAAGGAGAGACACATGGTGGTATTATAATACTGCTGATAAACTGTAGCCAAGATCTACATACTGCAGGCAGAGAAGGCAGTGGTTGCATAAGCAGACAAAAAAAAGTAAAAACCTATCTTTAAAATAGGAATTATATAAAAATATAAATAAGAAACTGTGCGTGAACATGCAAAAGCAAAGACTAAGCAAAAACTATGATAAGCATTTGATTAAGAAAATATTAATAGATTCTAATTCAAACTTAATAGTTATTAAAAAGCCTGCCCTTTGGGGCAGGGCGCAACACAGAGGTTGGCATTTTCATGGTGTAGTCCTGAGAACGTTCCAATTTTGGATGAGTAGAGGTGTTGAAATAAAATGCTGGGTATTTTGAGTGTGTCATGTATTGGAGGCAGGTTTGGGACTCCTTGTGTGCTGATCAAGTTGTACTGTTTGATTTTTACAAGGATATTGTTGAAGATGGTGAATCCCGTAGGGACATTCTGACCTTCCTCATATTGTCTCCAGCTGGTGAGAAGTGCCATCTGCTGGGTTATTTTCTTTAGAGGAATTTTTCCTTTAAGTTATGTAGGTGTGGATATACTACTTGTGGGGCTCCTGTTCACCAGTCCCCAATGTGTGTCCTGGGTCATAGTCATGGACCAGCTGGAAGTAGTTGTCATTCTCTAGTAAGAGAAAATGTATCTCAGAAATATGTATATGAGTCAAATGGGCTTTTATTCACTCTCAGAAGGAAGATCTTCTTAGAAACCTTCTGATATATGGCCCAGGGGTTTGGAAAACAATATAAAGGTGCTAATACTTGGAGTGCTCCAACAATCTCTTGTACTCCTTGTACTTGGTCTTGGGCTCCTGCACTTTAGTCCTGTACTCATGCTCCTTGCTTAGGCTCCTGCTTCTTATCCTGGGCTTCAGATCCTTTATCTTGGGCAAGTTTCTTAGGTTGAAGTTCCTAAGGTCAAAAGTGCAGAAGTCAAAAATGTGACCCCCAAAAAGTGCAGAAATCAAAACACTATGTAGGGTGTAAAAATCAAAAATATCAAAGATCAAAGTGCAAAAATCAATTTTCCAAAAGTTAACTTTGAAGCAGAATAAAATACAGTTTATAATATAAAAACATATATTTTAAAATATTTCCTAGAATAAAGAGACCCCAAAAAATTCACTTCTGTAATAAAAAATATATGCTAGATAATAAAGAAATTCTTAAATCATCTGTTTTTTAAAAAGAATTTATTTTAGTTTTCAAAGAAGACTAGAATAGAATTTATATGTAACTGTATTCAATTGAATATAAAATATAAAACTACACAAAAAACTGCTTTAAATTGTATTTGTATGGTAAAATATTTATTATCACAACATAAAACTAAAAGAAAGTTAAAAGCAATGCAAGATTTAATTTGGAATATTAGAGAACTTTTGTGATATTCTCAAGATGGATGAGCCAGTTGGAAGAGTTGTAAAGAAGGAGGGAGTTTTTTATGACTATCTAAAAGCTGTTGAGATCCTTGCTGCTCTGGTAAACACTTTGGCGTCCACCTAAAAACTCCTGATAAAGAGTTTCATTGGTTGTCTGTTCAACTTTGAGCTTGTTGATCAGGACATTAAACTTTGGTTTCTTCACCTCAACACAGTTGGCAAAATTCTTGTACTAGCTTTCCAGGAAGGAACTAGTTTTCATGGTCTTATTATTAACAAAATTGAACTGGTTTCACTAAATCTTGTTCTACTTTCTTCCATGGTGTCTGGTTTCAAGTTTTAAAATCCATTGGCGTTCAAAGTAATCAATAAATGGAGCAAACAGAGCAGCATTGCCCTCCATATACTTGGTATTATTAAAGGCCTCATAGATCTTGCTGGAGTCCTCTTTTTAATCAAGGTAATGGTGGAAAAGGAGTTGAAGGCCAACTTGGGCTCCTGGGAGGTCAATCTAGTGACCAGTCTGTTGAGCTCAGTGAAGCTCTGCAGCTTTCTTCTGAGGCATTGTTGGAAGTGAAAGCAGCAACCATGAGGCTTGCTCTAAAATACATTTTTGAAGGCGTTGGCTTGAGCAGGCTCAAAGTCAACAAAGAGGTGGGTATGATAAGGCTCTGATGTTTCCTCATCATCAGGTTGGCTTGGGGTTTTAGACTTCTTCCTCTTGGGGGTAGAAGTGGGGTCATCAATAGGGGGAAGGAGATCCAACTTCCCCTTTAGAATCTCCAAGGCATGAGTATAGTCATCCTTATTTTGTCCTGACATTAGAAAGCAAACCATTGGTAAAACCTTATCACCATACTTCCCATGGATGCATCAAAGCTGGAAAAAGATCTTATGGCATGGTGAGAAGGTCCCGTCAGCCAACCAGATATTGGCTGTCATCAATCTCTTAAGGTTTTCCTGGGTAGCATAACAGATGGTTCTTTTATTCTCATCAGGCCCATCATCATGAAGGAGAAAATTTTCATCCTTGGAGGTGACTCTGAGCTTTTTGGGTATATCCAGTTCCAGGAGGGAGGTAGCACTTCTGCCCACATTGCTAGACTTCTGGCAATTATCACTCACATACTTTTGAAGTGATCCAAAAGTACCAAAAGCTATCTTTTGGAAACTGGTCAAGTTGTGAATAGCCCTAGTGACTATCTCCTGGGAGGTAAGGTCCCTGTTGAAAGGCTGCCTCTGAAACAGGTACCACTTTATTAGGCGCTGATATACCCCAGTTGGCTCCAGGAAGGTGTGCTGATTATTCACCTTCTTAAACTGGGTGAACCCAGTTTTGGGCAGGCAGGCCACTCACACTTGTAATGATAAAGCACCAAGTGCTTCTGCTCATCATTACACTTAAACATAAAACCATTATAATAAAACCCACCATTGCCCTTGAAGGACATTATTGGGGAGGATATGGGCAGGATATCTGGCAGTTGGAACTCCTCTTCATAGTTGCATATATTATGAACTTTAAGGATATCCCAGGTCTCAAGGCCATACTCAGTTGGTGTAGCATCCCCAGAGCCGTACAGGTCTTCATGTTCTTCTTCTGAGATGTGAGGGGGCATCTCCTCTTCATCTTCCTGGCTGTGTACAAACTTGTGCCCAGTTGGGCTCTTGGAGGATTGGGGGTAGGTTCCTCTTCAGAAGGCTCCTCTTCTGGATAGGGGGAGGGCTCAGGGGTCTTCTTGGTGGCCTTGGCGGCCTTCTTGGTGATCTTCTTGCTGGTCTTGGGGCCAGGCTTCTTGGATCTAGAAGGGTTGGCCTTCTTTGGGTTGATGGGAGTTGACTTAGGGGGCATCTAGATAGCTCAAAGTTAGTATTTTTTGGTTAGTAAAAAAGAATATAAATTATCAATAAATTTGTCATTTTTTAAGCAGAATATGAAAGCCAGAGTGCTGCTTACTATATTTTTTAGTTTTAATAAATATTTTAATTAAGGTGGTTAACTCTATAATGCTTTTGAAAGGAGCAAAAAAGGGGTTTTGATCAGACAATTAGGGAGTTTCAATTTCAGCACTTCAATTTTGACACTCCCTAAAAACATAAGGAAACATAGAACATATTAAATTAATTTAATATTTTTTCAACCCTGCCAAAATCAGCAGTTTTCATTAAGTCTTTTAAAAATCTATTATTAACTAACCCAAAAGTCCTGAAACTCTACTATGTTTTAAAGCAAGTCTTTAACCTTTAAAATGCTACTTTTAAGCTTTAAACTTACACTGGTTAAATTATTATGGGTTTTCAAAGTAGAGCATTTGTTTGGTTTAAATGCACTTTCAATTTCTGCACTTTCAATTATAACCACCTAGTAGAGCTTAGTTAATAAAATATTAAATTCTAACCATAATTTAAAATATATTGGTGAGCACTAAATCAGTGTTTTGAATTTTGATTTGAAGCATTTTTGATTTGCGTACTCTATTACTACACCCATTAATTTACTAAGTGATCATATCAGATTTGTTTCATTCAGCACTTTATCTTTTACATAATAAAAATCACTGAAATTTTAATCAAATGATTTACAGATGATTGTGAACATTTATGATAGGGTTTAGCTTATTTGGTTGATTATGATATGTTTTTGAAGCTTTTCTGATTATTTACATAGTGATAGAATCAATATTAAGTGATATTTTAATTTTTTAATTTTGGGGCCTCATATATTAAATTTAGAGACTTTCAGACTTTGATTTCTGCACTTTTGATTATGTCCCCTATATTCAAAAGGATGAATTAATTTTATTTTAAAAGCCAAATTAAATTAAGGTGTGTTTTAAATTGCATCAATTTGGGCACTTTGAACTTGGTTTTTCAATTTTAGCTACTAGGAATTTTTTTTAAAAAAAGTCAAATTTAATAAAAATATTAAATTTTTTGGAAATTTTTTATTGAAAAAAATGCAGAGATCAAAAAATCCATCAATTTGGAGATTTTGATCTCCGCACTTTGACTTTAGGCACTTGTCCTTTATCTTAGGCTCCTGCACCTTTATCTTGGTCTCTAGCTCTCTGTGTAGTCTTAGTGGCCTTTGTTATCCACTGTTTCAATCCTAGAAAAGCCTCAGATAGCTTCCTTTTTTATAGCTTCTTGTTTCAGTCTCTGTTTCCTCTCAGAATTCTTGGCTTTCAAAGCTTAAACTATCCGGTTTCTTCTGCTCTATAAAATATTAAACCTTTTAACTTACTTCAACCAAATAAAAAACCAGCTTTTCCTGGTTCATTCCCTCATTTTTAGGCTTAACCCCTTCAGTTAAAGCCCTTAAACCCTTGATCAAACAAGCTTTGAGCTATAGCCAATCAAACGCCCAGATTGAGCTGTTTTGCCAAAACGGTTCCCAAATGACTTTCTCTTGACCCTGTTTCAAACCCAGTGTTGTCTTGCTCTGGATAAACACTTTATCTGTGTTTTGAAAAAATTTGCTATGATTCTTGTCATATTTCTCCAGCCAAACTTGAACGCTTCAAACTATGTTTTACTTAGGAGATTTTTCAACCCTAATTTCTTCAACATTTCCCTGTATTTTCTTCCACATTTCAGCCATTAAAAACAGCCTGTTGCTTGCTTCTTGCTTCACTTAATCATTTTGGCAAAACTTCAGCCTTTGCCCTTAGAGTTTATCTGTTCTGTTTCTGGCTACTCTGGCTTCTGCTTACTCAATCAATTCTTTATAAATTCACCGTCTATTTCCTGTGAGATTTTCCTTACTTCCTCTTCTTTCTTTATATGATATTTATCTAAATCTTTTTATCATATCTTTTTAGAAGTTTAATTAATTATTTTATCTTCTTCTTTCTTATCATTAATCCTATTTCCTGCAGTCCAAGTATATTATTCCTGCTCCTTCATCTACTTCTGCTGGTTCTTCTTAGCCCTCTTCCAGTCCTTCAGCTAGTTCTTATCCATGATTTTCCATTCCTTCAGCTAGTTCTCACTATGATTTTCCTAGGTTCCATCCATACTATGAACCACCAAGGTTTCATTCCTCACTATGAACCACCTAGGTTCCATTCCTCACCATGAACCACATTGGTTTCATTTCAGTCCACATTATCAATACCTCAGACTCAGGCAACAATTCTATAAGGATACTGGCGTTTGACTGGGCCCTGAAAGTGACCTCCACTTGGGCCATTCAGCCACAGACAATCCTCATGTCTTTGCAGTTGTCTTTACTCACTTAGGCGGCTAAGTCTGAGTTTTAGTCACAAAGTAACCAACTTTACTTCCCAGAGACCTGTTTATTATCAAGTTCTGCAGCTTCTTCCATGAGCAGCTAACCTGACAACGCCTCTGAGCATATCATGCCCCTATGATGGCTTCAAGACCCCCTAAAGCCTCCTGGAAAACACAGACAAGGACACCTTACCAGACCATTATGTAAGGTGCAAACTCCCAGACCTCCTGTAAGTGAACAAGGGATTGTGGAGCTACCTCAGATCCTCCCTTTCCTAGCAGTCCTTAGTTATCTGCTAGGTTACATTACCAATTCCCCCTAGCATCCAATGTTACCTGCTAGGCAGAAAAGTCATCCCTCTTCAGTAGTCCTTTATTAACTACTGGGGTAAGACTTTATCCTCCCCTAGTAGCCAATGTTACCTACTAGGTTTAGACACCTCAACCAGTACCCTAGCAGCCAATGTTACCTTCTAGGCTTCCATATTTCCCATCCCCAGTAGTCCTTTGTTGTCTACTGGATAGCAACCTCTAAACCAGCACCCTAGTAGTCAATGCTATCTACTAGGCTGGTACATTCTCTGCTTCTAGTAGTCCTTTGTTACCTAATAGGGAGACCTTATCTTCCCCTAGTAGACCATGTTATCCACTAGGCCTCTACCTGTCCCAAAATCACTAACCTTTGCCAAATTTAAGCATAGAGTCTTATTTGTGGTCAAATCAGCCCTCACCTGCACAACAGCTTCCATATGGACCATCACAGGGAAATTAAGTAGCAACTAGACTAGGGGCTCACTAGTGTCAGCAAAGTCAGTGATAAACTTCCTATAGTAACCCATCATGCCTATAAATATTTGCACTTCACAAAGGTTGTTGGGTGGAAGCATCTTTTCAATGGCCTCAACCTTCTTATTCATTGGTCAGATTCCAGTCTGGGTTACTTCATGACCCATAAATTCAAGACACTCTTTGAAGAAGGCACATTTAGATGGCTTCAGTTTGAGACCAGCTTCCAAAAATTTTAGAAACACTTCCTCTAAAGGGGCCATGTTATCTTTGAAAGTTGAACTAAAGAAAATTATCCATCCAAGTACACCAAGACACAAGAGAGTGTTAGGTCACAGAGTATGGAATCCATGTGTGGCAGATCCAGGTCCAACCAGTAAAACTTACCATTATCTTGCCCTTGACTCTTATTACCTAACCTTCCTATGACAAAGCTTTTAGGAGCTTTGCCTCCAGGGAGGCAATTTTCCATGATAGCACTTTATTGTCATCCTGCCAACAAGCCATAATTTTGACACTCTTTTCTTCCCTACTTCTTAATGTCTCAATTTCACAATTGGCTTTGTCCTTCACTTGTTGTAAAATTTTGCCAAACCCTAACAGCAAGTTCCAGGAATCCCATGCATAAATTCCTTTTCCTTGTGCAGGGGTTCCCTCTTTGGCAAAAAATTGATATATAGCTCTTCAAAAGCCGCTTTTGCTTCTACCAAAGTTTCTTCAGGCGCTATCTTAGAAACCTTCAGACTTGCCCAAGCCTCCTCAAGCAAACTGGTGGGAACTTCCTTCCTAACAGCAGCAGTTTCTACACAAAGTACTCCAAATTTTGCTCTTTTAAATGATATAAAAGAAGACATGATAATTAAAAAGTAGTTGAGGGGAAAGCGTCAAAATTGACAATAGATCTTTATTTAAAAATTAGCTGTTTTTGCTTATATACCATTTGGGACATATTTGGCTGAAAACCCCTACAGTTCCTGAATCAACCTATGATTCCTATCACATGGTCTATGACATTTGAGTCATCCAAACCTAGATCTTTACCTAAAAGATCACCAATAATTCTCAACCTATGAGAACCAACCTACAATGGGAAAAAGTCACCTGACTCCATTCATCCCAGTGTACCAATTCAGCATGGAGCTTCCCCAGCTCCCGGCGCCAAAACCCTGTGGAATGCACTCATTCAAAAACTCAGCTATCAATGTTCCAATTGGGAACTAGCTGATCAAACCTGAATTCCTAGGCATCATTACCTTTATTCAGTTATTGTTGCATTTAATGTTTTTTTGCGTTTGAAAAAACCTCATTAAAACCCTTCAATCCTCAAACAAGACATCACCACAGTGTTTCTAAACCCAAATTTGGGAGTTCACCTATGGTTAACCTTAACCAAACTTCTTGACAATGTCAAGGCAATTAACCAATATAGTTAAATCCTCATTAATTATATTGTAGTGTATTTATTAAATTATTTTCCCGGTCAATTAACTTGTTTTTGAGATGCCTAGTCTCCAAGATTGATTCAGCCAGTCTTGCCTTAGTTTTGTTGGTTAGTACAGCCTAACTAACAAAAATACCTTCTGTTATTTAATTAAATATAGATACTAAGTTTCCAGGAATCTTTATATGAAGAATTCCAGCCAAACATATATATATAAAATAAACAGCAAAAACAGAGCAACTTTATATTTTGGAGTATTTATTCAGCTAAATATTCAACAGTGACTGTTGTACAGTCACACCATGGTACGCTGATAGGTATCAGTAGCATTAAACAGCCTCTGAAGCATGTGTTAGGCTCAAACAACCCCTCAGAAGTGATAAGCGCCACTTTCTGCCAATACTCAGGGAAGAGATCAACTTGCCAATATCCAGATGCCAGATCCATGGCTGAGAAGAACTTTGAGCCCCCAAGATAACAAAGAGTATCATCAATGCAAGGCAGAGGATATGAGTCTTTCTTAGTGAGGAGATTCAGGCAGCAGTAGTCCATCACTATGTGGTGTCTTTCATCTTTCTTCTTGAGGATTAGCAAGGATGAAGCCCAAGGGCTTTTTAAGGGAGCAAGCAGCCCAGCATCTAGTAATTGTTTAATTTCCTTGGATACTTGTGTGTCTTCCACTCAACTACAGCGGTGGGGTTTAGCTTGGAAGAGAGGTGAATCACCAGTGTCAATATGATGAATGACTCCTTTAGCTAATCCATAATCAGTATTATCCTTAGAAAAGATATCCACAAACTGGTCCAATAAATCAAGCACTTCCTTTTGTTGAAATGGAGATAGCTGCGGGAAGTCTTGGGTGGTGAACAATGATAGGACTTGTGGTTTGTCTTCAGGTAGATTAAAATCCTGGAACATACCAAAGGGATAAGTGACAGGACATTGGGAAAATTCAATAATTTGCCATAACCAATCACCTGCTCTCTAAACACATGTATGGGAAGCGTGGTTAAGTTGGCTACTAGCAATTGGACAGGGTCTTTATGAGAGACATCTAAAATCCCAGGGCATAGATAAGGCTCATTGAGCCCTAACAAGGTAGGGGAATATAGATCTAAGAATGTACATTCAGGAAACTCATAGGATATCTGTAAGTCCAAGATAGCTTGAGAGCCAGGGGGAATGGTTACAGAAAAATTGGCCAGAAGTGGAATCCCTTCAGATGCAGGGCAAGCTGCAGGAGGAAACTTTATTTTGGATAAATGGGTATAATACTTCAAGGTGAAGACATCAGTCAGGAATTTAAATGCACACGTCTTGAGGTGTTTCCAGGGACTTTGATTGGTTCCTCAAAAATCAGAGGGACTTCATACCCTAGAATAGAGAGGTATCCATCCTTTAAGTTGATGAGCCCATTATATTCCCTAAGGAATTAGGTACCAACCAAAAGATTGTAGCTCTCATTTTATAGAAATACTGTGGGCACAGCCAGGAGTAGTTTACCTAACTGCATGGGGAGGGCAGAATACACCCCTATGGCACAAGTCATGGACAAGCCAGCAGTTTTGTATGACTGATAATAGTTGAGATTGGGGGAATATTTAAGCTTCTTCATAAGTTTAGAGGATACAACATTAACTGGTGGTCCTGTTTCCAAGACAGCGTTGATTTTCACCTTTTTTATAGATATCTCCACTTGAGTTGTAGTACAGCTAAAAGGTGGGAGGATGGCTAGAATATCTTGAGCTTCAGCTAGTTCCTTGTCCCATTTTTTGATCATGCATCTCAAACCAAGGAACTCTTTGTAGACAGTCTGAAGAGGGAGATAAACTTAAACATTTTTAAAGAAAGTTTAAGCTACTTCAGATGCTTCTTCTGACAGCTCTACTAACACAGATGATCTCTTAGCTTGCGTGAGGTACAGACAGGAGATAACCTCTTTGGCTTTGTTTAGAGGTTTGGCAGTGCTTGAGGTCTTCTCAGTTTGTAGCTTGTAGGGAACTGTAATAGTTTGGGTACTGATAGAACCAAATATCCATAGGCCTCAGGGTCTTCAGCATCCAAATTATCTATATCTGAATCATCAGAAATGTCATGAAATAGAAGCAGAATTGAAGGGGCTTGGGAATTAGAGGGCTCAGAATCTTCTATGGACAGAGAGAACAGAGAAGACTGGGAAGAATTGCCAACTGAGAGTGTCTCTGTCTCTAGTTGACTTTGTTGTGAATTAGGCCTTGGGGACGTCTTGTGTATTAACGTTTGAGCTTGCTTGTTGGTAGAGTATATTTTTAGGCCTAAACACAAATTAATACAAGTCCAATGACTCTGTAGTCTTTACTTTTAATTCTAAGGTAACAACTGAGTGGAGTATAAAGGCAAGATGTAAATTTGAAAGTAAATTTCATTTTGAGGGAAAGAAAGTAAGTTATATACCATGAAGACTGCATTATGGATGCAGGAGTGTTATTAACATCTGCACAATTGTTTGGAATATTACACCATCTTCTTAGATCCACTAGGATCTTGCATTTGTGTTTCTTCCTTTTAGAGATGATCTGAAAAATCTGACAGGGGAGAGTAAATGCAAATTACTCCAGAGTGGGCTGTAGTAGCAGCTGCCCATTACAGCAGTTGTCATCAATTCTTGAACTCAATCCATCAGTATTTAATAGGTTGGCCAAAATGCCGTAACATCCAAATTCAATTAAGGAATGTAAATCTGTCAGATCCAACGGATTTGAGTGCAAACTGAATTGGCCTTGACCATCAGGATAAATTCACTGATAGCCTTAACTATTCTATCCATGAAATATAATTTACAACATTTCCCACCACTAGAATGGACAAGGGTATAAATAGAGAGCACTGCATTCAAGGATTGCACATGTCAGATAACCACAACAATTCTTTCAGAGCTTCAAGAGCAGCAACCATTAGGGCCAGAGCAATGGCAAGTAAAGCTGCCAGGTTAGCTAAGGAAAAGAGTGTCCAGAAAAAAAATCCATAAAAGAGATGAACATTTGGTAAAGCGAGTCCAAACCTCACAGGAACAAAGACCAATAATCCAGTTGGAGTCCTAGCAGGAAGAAGGAGTTGCCTGGTTTGACCTTTACAGTGTGCTTAACTAGGAGGAGGCTAATGAGGTATAACTTGGAGCAGGACTTTATCTGCATTCTCTATTTCAAGAGGTGTTGAAAGATCCCTCTATATTAACCCAAGCTAAGGTCAATAAAGGGAATTTCTACCATTTCTGTTTTGACCAAGAAGCAGCATTAAAGTTTGTGGAGGGTCAACTCCAAAACTTTGAGTGGCAGGGAAAGAAGTTTGATCAGGAACAGATTGAACTAGTTCTGGTGGTGGTCTGGGGGATAATTAAGGATTGGTGCCATAAAAGAAAGGTAGAACTAGAGATAGCCAGTTGTATTGGCAAGGATTACAAGAACTTCCTTATCTAATGGGTAACAGCAGGCCTCCTTACAGCCTCAACCTTAAGAGTAAGAACATGTACACCAGATTGGCCTTGCTGGGGCACCTTTTCACAGTTCCTTTGAGCAAACCATAAGTGGCTGAGGTGAAGATGTTCCCTTATTATTTGAGGGGCTCATGAGAGAGATTTATAGACCCAACATTGCCTTAAACCAGAAATACTGGAGCCAAGAGCATTTGTTCTGGGATACCTTGGTAGTGGGGATTGTATTACCAATCTGGATGGAGCTCAACCAGGCACAGGCTTGAGAAAAGTATCCTGATTATCCCATCTTCTGTCTGTGGCATTTCAAAGAGGACTACGCTGAGGAGATGTCAGGGACCCACTTGACAGGGAACAAGTTCCCTATCTGATGGGCCAAGGCCCCTAGGTTGAGCCCTGCTATTACTTATCCAATGGGTACCAAAATCATGGCAAAGTGACCTAAGTGGCCCAGGTAGGAAAATCTTCCCTGTATAGAGCTGAAGCAACCCAGCAGATAATATCCCACCACATAGGTTAACAGGTAGAAGGAGGCATAGGGCCTAACCAAAGAAGGCTCTACTGGAGGTGGAGGAGTGAAAGAGCAACCATAGTGAAATTTGCCGTCCTGGTGGCCAGAGGGGTACTTAAACCAACCATGGGCTAGTGATTCCTTCTGGTGAGCATTATTGAGGGAGAAGTTGTGCCAGTCAGTAGTTGGTGTTGGGTTCTCCAAGGCTAACACCAAAGGCAAGAAGGAAGCTAGAAACCAGAGCAGGAATAGAATCCCTCTCATGGCTTTAAAATAAGAGATCAGAAAGTAAGTGTGGGCAGATGTGGAATAACAATAAGTCTTTATTGTTGTAATAAGGGAAAAGATAAAAGTGGCTCACTTAAATATCCTCAAAATGGGGCTGGGATATTTAAGTATCTATGGAAGAATAAGAGGAGCTTAAATGAAACTTAATATCAGAAATCATACCTGGCTCATATGCAAGTCAAGCTGTAGCTTAATAAAATTGATTGCAAAATATTGGAGGCAGAGGTTCCAGGAATAAAATATCATGCTGATCATAATTAAGCAGGAAGATTTCAGAAAATCAATGAAGATTGAGAGCAGAGCTGGACCAAAAGGTAGTTTAAGCAGGTCCCAAGGTGCCAAGCATAGTTTGATTAGCCAATCAGAGGTGCAGCAGTAAGTGACATTGTCTTTAAACATACTAGCCTTTTCAAAGTTGTTTAGAAGTTTGAAAGCAAACCCCAATTAAATAGGTTTATAATAAATAGGTAATGTATCTAAACTATTAGATTTTAAACTAACATTCATCTTGTTCTTAGGGTCCTGGGTTCAATACCTGTTGTGCTCAATTCTAGAGTACACACCGGCGTCTAACTCTTGGTTGCTGGTTTCTTTTAAATTTACATTTTGGAAAGAGTTTCCAACATAATTGATGGAGTCAGGAAAGAATTTCCTGACAGGAGTACATGGTGACCTGTACAGTTCTTCTTACAATGACTTGTCACCTGAAGGCAGTGGTTTATAAACACTGCAATTTCCAATAAAGCCTTTTTTGATTATATATTGCCTTATCCCTTTTTTTCTACAATTTTGACAACAATCAATGTAACTTTTTAATTAGTTTTCTCTTTTTTGGGTTGTTGTCCTAAGGATGAATTACTCCTGGTCACTAGGAGTTATACACATATATTGCACATGAACTCTAGTGACCAGCTGTTCAGTGGTAGGTTCTTTCAGTGTGTAGCTGTAAGGGCCTATTTTCTGGATGATCTTAACAGTCTTTGCTGTTGTAACTGTGCTGTTTTAGCCGAGTTATAAAGGGGGGAAATATTCAGAAACTAGATAATAATCTTTATTGAGAGATAGTGATTATATAGTCATTGTGAATCAAGGATAACAGGAACATGATTGTGTTGTTCACATGGTTGGATGGTGAAGAGGTGGCTTGATCCTGGTAATGAGTCAAGCGCCAAAATGAGGTATCTACCATAAGGGATTATTATTTGATCATGTTGTTGGATTTGGCTATTCAAGTGACTTCCTAGTCTGGCTTTGAGTGGCCAGGTAATTATATTGCAGGTCACAAACCTGCTTGTTTTGAACCATTCTGGCAGGTTGAGTCTGCTGTTTTGACACCCCCTGACTGAAGGTTGTCCTCCTCTGGGGGTAGGTTGTCAGGAGCCCGGGCGCTGTACTGGACTAGCTGTTGTTCTGTGGCAGGCAGGGCGGTTTTGCGTTGTTTTTGTCTTTTTTTGATGGGTCTCAGGAAATCATTGGGCAGGGGTTTGTCTTGTTTGCGCTTCCTAAGTCCTTGCACAAGGTAAGTGTTATTTTTGGTTACCTTTAGAATGATTGCTGGGCCTAATATTGGGTTATAGTTTGCTTTTATCAACGTTCATGACCCAAACTTTGTCCCCAACTTCATGTCTATCTTGGATGGGGACAAAGGTTTTTTGCAGACGTTCATTTTCCTTTTATGTTTGCTTACTGTTGGCCTCTATAACTTGAGGGTCTGAACAAGGGGGGCTTTACCTGGAATTTCCAGTTTGGGTTCTGTCAATGCTTCTATGATATTTGGCTGTGTGCTGTATATCAACTCAAAAGGGCTTTTCCGGTTGATCTGTTCACTTGGGTTTGGTACACAAGTATTGCAGTCAATAGCTGCTTATACCAGTCTTCAGGTCTCCTGGCAGTGAGCTTGGCCAAGGCTTGCACAAGGCTGCCATTTAGCAGCTCTACATGTCCATTGACCTGTGGATGGTATGGTGTTGTCACAGTATGTTTGGCCCCAAATTTAGCAAGGTATACATTGGTGTTTTTGGAGGTCAATTCTTTCTCTTCATTGGTTATCAGGAGTTCTGGCTTTCCAAAATTGCTGATTATTTCTCTTTCTATGAATTGTTGCACATCATTGCCAGCGTGCGCCTTTACTGCTTAGGCTACTGGCCATCTTGTAGCAAAGTCTATGGCAGTAATGATGTAATTCTTATTTTTGTGTTTTCCTGACATGGGGACAATAACATCAAGACCACACCTTGAAGGGTAGTTGTGTGCAGATGGGTAGTACTGATTTTGGAGGGGCTTTGCTTCTAGCAAATTTCTCACATACTTCACATTGGTCTAGGACTTCTTGAACGTCACAATACAGGGTTGGCCTCCAGGCCTTGTGTTTAAGGAATTTTTATAGGTTGCAGCTCTTGATGTGTCCTAGGTCTCTGTGATATTGTAGGATGGTGTCTACTTGCTGGTGCGTTGGGATATAGGAAATGGTAGTACCATCAGACATTTTTCTGTGCAGGGTCCTGTACACGTCAGCAAATAGGTGTTTGTTTTTGATGACTGTTTCCTTTGTTATGTGGTTGTACCAGGAGGGAAACCCTTTTCTTTTGTTTGTGACACCAAGAGAGGCCAGTCTGGGTTGAGCCCGTTTTTCCCTCTAGTAGCACAGACATACAGGCGCAAGAGGGTGTCTGCCATGGCAATTTCTGGACCAGGTTTATACTGTATGTGCATACTGAATCTCTCCAAAAGCTCCATCCAGAGGGCTTGGCAGCAAGATATATTTGCTTGGGTTTTGAAGTATATTAGCAACTTGTGATTGGTCAATGCCATAAATTATTCCTACCGTTCTAGATAACAACGCCATTTGACTAGGCAGTGGACAATGGCCAGCAGTTCCTTGTTGTGAATAGGGTATTGACACTTGTCATCTGTCAACTTTTTGATTCATAAGCTACGGGCAGGAAATCACCATCATTATTGTTGATTTGTAGTACTCCCCTAATGGATGTGTCTGAGGCGTCAGTTTTCATTTGGTATTCCCCATCACATTTGGGGTATTGCAGAATAGGAGCTGTTGTGAGTTTCTCCTTGATGTGTCTAAAACAAAGGTCACATTGGAAGGTCCACACAAACTTGGATTTGGCGCCTGTTATGGCAGATAAAGGGGCAGTCAAAACGCCACAGTCAGGTATGAAGCGGTATACATAGGCCACCATCCCCAAGAAAGTGTGAAGTTCCAACTTGTCCTTGGGTGGTGGCATCTTGTAGATGGCTTGTATCTTTTGACTGTCAGGTTTGATGCCGTCTTTTGTGACTATGTATCCCAGGAAAGGTAATTGCTTGCAGAAGAGCTGGAACTTGGAGGGCTTGGCCAACAGTTTGTGTTGCGCCAAGGTTGCAAAGACTGCCGCTAGGTCTTTGTGATGCTGTTCTACTAAGGATTTAGACAATGATGTTGTCTAGGTAGACTAGGGCATGATTGCCTATGTTCAGAGCAAAAAACTTGTTCATGAAGGTCACAAAGGTGGAGGGAGTGTTTATCATGCCAAAGTTGAGCACCACACACTCATAGGAGCCGTATTTAGTGCAGAAGGCTTTTTTGGGAATGTCTTCCTCCTTAATACAAATCTGGTTGTAGCCTGCGGTTAGATCAATATTGAAGAAGACTGTGGCTCCTCCCAAGGCGTCAAAGAGATTATCAATCAGTGGTAGTGGATAACAATTCTTGATGGTATCTTCCTTTAGGGCTCAGTAGTCTGTGACCAGATGTAAGGTACCGTCCTTCTTGGCCACAAAGTACATGGCAGCCCCAAAAGGAGACTTTGAGGGGCAGATAAGTCCTTTATCCAACGCTTCCTTGAGGTAGGCACATAGGGCGTTGTCTTTGTTTGGGGTCAACCTGTAGATAGGGCGCACTATGGATACAGCTCCTTTGAGTTGGATGGAGTGTTGAATGTTTTTCTCAGGGGGTGGCCCAGGTAGCACTTCCTTGAAGATTTCTGTATGGCAGGCCACAATTTTGCAATCCTGAGGCGTGGAGCTATCCTGGTGATCTTTAAAGTGTATGATCTTGTACTGGCAGGAGCCCAGCCAATTCCCTTCAGGTTTTCCTTTTTGTCCAGGGTCTCTGTGATGCGCACAAAGACGTGGCTGCATAGGAGTTGGTCCACTGAGTCAGGGTAGATCTGGTGGTTGACACCTTCACACTTGATGGTCAACACTGAGGTTGCCCAGTCTACATGAGGATTGTTCTTTTGTAACCAATACAACTCTAGTTCAATGTCAAACTTTGGAAAGTTAATGACGGGACCTTGGATGATGGAGTGGAGGTTCTCAAGCATGACAGAGAAGGGGGAAGTTTCCCTTGTCACGGCAATGTGATGTTCATCATCCAGGACCATGTTTTTAATCTGTAAAGAATTATTGGCTAGCTTGAACTCATCTACAAAGCTACTGTTGACTAGGATTTAATCTGCACCCAAGTCCAGGAGTGCTGAGCCTGTGTAACTGCAAAAACAGAAATGATATGACATCAGTTTATTGGGATTTCTGGAAATGGTGTGCAGTACATGGTCTTCTGAGGGAACTTAGATCATTGGACACTGGTCCACATTCTTGAGTTTGTACTAATTTTTGGACAAGTCAGGAGTTGTGTGGGGGGAGCTTGGCTTGCTTAATGTTCTCCCCAGGCTTTTCCCTTTTTTTGATTGCCTTGTGTGGCAGTGATACATAAATGGGTACAATCTGACTGGCCATTGTTCCCACTTCCATGTCCATTTGAGCTTGTGGGTTTATGGTTGGTGTTATTTCTGTTGCTTCCAGGGGTAGTCAAGTGGAGCGCCCGCCTGGATGGGAATTATTGGGTCTTTCTTGTTTCCCAGTTTGTGCCTTATGAAGTGTGTTGAAGGTTTGTTCCACTTTCTCTGCTTCACAATACAGGCTTTGCAGGTTGGTCACCTGGTCCAGGTTCACATGCCTCATCACATGAAACTTGAGGGCGTTGTAGTACATGAGGTGTGTGGCTGGGGTGTCAAAAGTCATGTCAAATGGTGCTTGAAGTTGGAGTTCTTTGTAGGCGCGGGTGAGTTCCTTCACAGTGCCTGTCTGGGTTAGGTTCTTTACTTGGCTTATGATCATGAGCGCCATGTCCTTAAGCATGAACCTTGCCAAGAAGTCTTGTTGGAAGGTATCCCAGTTCTTCTCAGTGTGTTCTTTGTGCCACTTGTTGCACCAGGTGCCAGCGTTGTGGGTCAGTATGATGAAGATTTCTGCAATCCAAAATTGCTGTGAGCATTTCATCTGGGCCAGCTTGCTCTGGGCGGACTAGATTTATGCAGCAGTGTTGTTGTTGTTGGCCCTGGCAAAAGGTTCCAAGGTAGCGCTTTGTAGTCTTTAAGCTACGTAGGCAGGCATGGTGTTTTTGTCTGTTGGCCGCAGGATGGTGGCAGCTGTCTGAAAGAACCCTTGTGCAGACATGGCGTTGAAGGCGGGTAGTGGGATCACCCTGTTCTGGTACAGGACAAAGACAGCAGGTATCTTGGTACCAGGGGTGTACAGAGTCCAATCCAGTGGTAGGCCAGACATAATTCTGTCAAGGATTTTTTGGCTGCAGCGCGTGTGAGCAACAGGCAGAATTTTTCAAGATAAAGTAGGATGGAGAGCCTACCTGTGCTAACAATGTTGTTGCTGTACTGTTTTAGCAGGGTCACAAGGGGGAAATATATAGAGGCTAGATAATAATCTTTATTGCAAGATAGTGATTATATAGTCATAGTGAATCAATGGATAGCAGGAACATGTCTGTTGGTCACACAGTTGGATGGAAGAAGGGGGTGGCTTGATTATGGTAATAAGTCAAGTGCCAAAACAAGGTATCCACCATAAAGGATGATCATCTGTTCATGTTGTTGGATTTGGTAATTTGATTTGATTTCCTAGTCTGGCTTCAAGTGGCCAGGTAATTAGATTGCAGGTCATAAAACCGCTTGTTTGGAACCTTGCTGGTGGGTTGAGCCTGCTGTTTTGACATTGCCATAGGGAGGCAAGTTTGCTTTCATACCCATAACCTCTGTTGAAATAGAAGTAGACTAGATCTCCAATCTGATAGCTAGAAAGGGGAGGATATTTGGACTGGGCATACTCTACATCCTCTTGTTTAGTGCTCAGGTTGACAGTATAGACTTCAGCCTGTATTCTGATCAAGGTCTGAGCCAGCTTATGGAGGTAGGCATCTGGGGTGACAGCAGGGTTGGGCTTCACCAAGGAGTAAAATTGAGGAGGTAACCCAAGATGGCAACCATACAGGAGTTGAAAAAGAGTTTTTCTCTTGCTCTATGATAACCAATGTTATAAGCAAATTTGGCTGCAGGCAGGTAAGTGTCTCATTCTGACTCATGTTAGGGTGCTAGTTTCCCAGGGATCTGCACCAAAATTCCATTAGTCCATTCAACTATTCCATTAGTTTGGGAATGGTATGGGGCGGATAATGTGCCTCTAATATTCATCAGTTGATTTAGTCTGGGTATCATATAGCTAGTGAAGTTGGAACCCTTATCAGTTAACAGCATCTGAGGACATCTGGAGGTAGATGATGTGTTCCAAGATGAACATGGCTGTAGTGAGTGCAGATCTATTTGAGATAGCCTTTGTTTTGAACCATTTGATCAGTTGGTCTACAGCTACCAGGATGTACTTATTCTTCCCTTTAGTGACAGGAAGAGGCCTAATTAAATCAATGGCAACAGTATGGAAGGAAAAACCAGGTCAGATGAGTTTATGTTGAACCTAGAAACCTTAGGACGTTGAATGTTACAATTGTGGCAGAAAGCCAAGGTGTCGTGAATGCTACCATTTACAATGCTTTGATTTTGATTTTGCCTTTGTTGGGTTATTTCAAGGACAAACATCTTTCTTTTGCTTTTGCCCTTCAAAATGAGGCTGGTTCCACATTGGGAAATACAATTGTTCAGTTTCTTGATCCTGCGCAACTCACTTGCCCACTCATGCTTGTGACAAGTGATCCTACCATCCATGCACTGTTTTGTGGTAAAGCTACACAGTATATAATCCAAATTTATATACCCAATAAAATTTAAGTTCTATTCACATTTTTGTCTTTGTGTCTCCACGTACTTTGGTGCCTATCTAGCCATGTCTAGTAGATATTATTTGTTCAGGGCCACAAGGTAATTGCATAGCCTTCCCTGTCATGATAACCAAGACTTAGTACAAATACAATCCTAAGAGTAGGATTTCCTATTATGACTCTGTGCCACACCTCAGATCACAAAAAAATGGTATTCACTACAGGGACTGTAAGCTCCTTGGTTACCCCCTTTGCAACTACGTTTTCAGGACCTTAATCTCCACCTATACAAGAGCCAACTTTCCCTGAAATTACCAGTCCTCCTATTGAGGAATACATTTCTGACCCGCCTATTGTCCCTACTGTGCTGAAACTTGCAATTGGTCCCTGCCTAGTGTCCTACCCTTTGGGTACCCCTGACTTGGAGCAAGTCATGGCAGTAGCCCTTGGGATAGCCCATGATGGGGCCATCCCTTGCCTCCAGCTTCAGTTCAGCCAAGAAGAATACTACAAATTAATTGTAGCTCCACAATTTCCACAGCATCTCCTCTTGGCGGCTGGCTCTGCTGAACATCTATTGTCCTCCTTTGTACAACCTGCCTTATCCCATCATCAAATGGTATTAGGTCTTCATGTTCAGGAAATTTGTTGCTGCAAGCTGCCGTCACCCACCACTGGATTAGTTTGCGGCATACCAGCAGTGGATTTATTCCCTGTTTTCCTTAGTATTCAACAATCAACGCAACTCTGTAACCTCCCAGTCTTTTTTGGTCACATCCATTGAAAGATTGTGCCAATTCATCCCCAAGTATGTCAGAGAGCGCCTTCATGAGTTCCACCAACTGGAACAGCCTTGGTGTGCCCAAGTAGACTCTACTTTAAACACCTATATCACCAACTTGGAACAACTTGTGCAACAACTTAATGAGTTCAGTGCTTATTCCTTTGACCAATTACAGAAAGTAGCAGTCCATGCTGCAAAGGGCCTCTGCAAACTTGGTAAGGACTTTGATCAAGAAAGGGTTGCTACCGCCGCCACCATTGCCAAACTCCAGACTCAATTAAATGAACTGTCTTCCTCCAAAGCAGATGCCCCACCTTCTCCTCAATATGATGAGTTAGCAGATGGAGAACAGAGGCTCTGGGATGACATTTGAGAGTTAAGAGCATCCACCTGAAGTCAGGATTTCCCTACCAAAACCCCTTAGCCTGACCCTCAAGTGCTTGCGCTGACAGCTCAGGTTGCTGAATTTCAGCAAGAGGTTGCTACTTTGCGTGAGGCAATGGCATCTGTAATTAGTCCACCTGATGTTGTGGGCAAAGATAGTTGTTGCCCTGGCTTATCAGGAGCCCCCTGCATCCATTGTGCTAGAGAGTTGATAGCTCTAGCCAATGAAGTGGACCTCCTGAAGCAAGATCACTCTGAGCTTGATAAAGACTTACAAGAACTAAGTGAAGTGGTTGATTCAGTAAATGACAGGTTTGCCCCTTGCCTTTTGGTAGGCCCGTCACTTACTTCTTGACTGGCTGAGCGTTCTGCGGTAGTAACTACTCAGGGCAACGCCTGGATGTTACTGTGCAACATGCCGCCCTTGCTAATAATACAGGCACCTGCACTACTGACACCTTGACTACCCTCAAAGATAGTGTTTATCAGTTGTGGTCCAGGCAGCCCCCCACCAAGTCAGAAGCAGAATTCTCCCTGAGCATAAATGTACTCAATGGTAACAATGGTGGCCCAACTCCAGAAGCACATTTCAAACCTACCTTTAAGCAAGTTTTTGACCCCAGAACCTCAACCATTGCAGCTTTTCTAACTATCTATAAAACTGCAATAAGAAGAGCCTCAGATGAAGTCAAGAAGGAACACATTCTGACCTGTCTACACACAACCTGCCAAGAGGTAGTTGTGCCAGAACTGCCCACCATTGAGACCTGGGAAGATATGAAGCAGCTTCTGATTGACAAGTTTGGTGGTGACCTTAGTCTGGAGGTGAAGAAAGACGCCTTCATGCACATTGCCTTCAAACCAAAGGAGACCCTAGCTGAATTTGCAGATAGATTCTAACTGGAAGGACAACAACTGATCACAAGCCAACAGTTGACCGCACATGAAGCATACATGGTTTGCGCTCAAGCCCTCAAGGTTAATCAGCTCCTGTGTCTTTACTTCAAGGCCCATTGTGGTACTCTTACTACAATAATTAGTGAAAGTCTGTTGGTTGATCAACAGTCTAGGCTTTGAATAGTGAGATTGCAGGACAATCTAGGTGTTGGTTGATACACTTGGTATTGGACTAGTCAGATACCAGACAACTGTAGATAATACAAAGTGGTTGGCCTGAAGAATGACAAAGGGTTTAGAGTAGTAGTGTTAGCAACTACTCAAAAGCAAATCCTCAACAAGTAACTTCTAGTCAAACTTAGTTGGCAGTTTAGTCAATGGGAGGAGACTAGCCTTTGTATTCCTTAGATTATACACTCAATAAAGTAATTGATGGTGTAGCTTAATATAAGGGGGGTATAACATATATTTATTGAGAAGAAGAGAAGGGGTTTAAATACTACATTTCACTTGATAACTCAAGGTAAGTTGGTCATTGCTTGGGGATTAAGAGAGGGGGAAGTGAATGTGAACATGGAAGATCAGCCCAACAATAAGGAGAAGGTGAAACAGCCCCAGCAGCACAAGGGGGCTAATGAGGCTGAAGGTCAGGGTAGTCAATCTGCAATGACAGTCGGTGAAAAGGTTGGTGAATTAAGTTAACTGAGAGTTGGTGTACTTTTGATCCAGAATCAAGTTGTTGGGGTTAAACAATCCAGAAGCTAGTTGTTTATCATACACATCCGGAATGATGGCCCTATTGAGAAGGCAATCTGAATCCTATTCAGTCAGGAAGCACTCAACAACAATCAGGATTTCAGCAACCAACTGGTGTTGAGTTTCACCACACATCCCCCCACATGAATAGACTATAAATGTGGAATCCCATAGAGCTAATCAGCAAGAAAATTGAGGATATCAAAAAACTTGTTGCAGAACTGGTTGCCAAACAATCAACCGTAATAGAGGAAAACAAAACAATCACAAAAGGTTTGATTGAGGTATCCAGTATGCTGGACAACTATGCCAAGGAAATGGAAGAGTTGGAGAATTTTCAATGACATATCACATCCATTGCCAGTAGCAGCCAACGGACACGCTCAATGAGTACTTTGAGTAACTACCAGAAGGCAATTGACGTCAGTAGGCAACAGAAAACCTTGGAACAGACCAAAAGAAACCTCGGGTTGCGTTGCGTAAGCCAGTTGCGTCTACCACTAAGAAGGAAAAGCCTATCAATCAACAGAATCCTACCAAAGAGATGATCAGGGACATCCAGAAGGAAGTTTTGGCTTTCAAAAAGCTGGTTGATGCAAGAACGTCCAAAAAACGTACTGAGGCGTTGAATCCAAGCACTATGAAGCCAATACCTGAGGTAACAACAAGAACTAATACATTAACAATCATGCTTAGGACACCAACATGGGGTATGCAGTGCCCATGGATTTTGATAGCAATGTCCTTTGGCTAGTATCCTCTTGGAGATAACTTCACGAGGCATTTAAGGTGGAGTTTCCAGATGGCAAGACGCCAATCCCTCTTCTTTTTTGTATGGAGAACACATCTTTGTTGGCTGAACAACAATTGTATGAGGTAGAATTAGGCCAATTTCTTTGAGAGGCAATCAATTAAGAGCTTAGCCAGGAGAAACAAGAGAAAGTTTTAGCAATATATTGTCCCATGGCTCTCAGTTGGGCCATGCCTGGGGAGTATCATATGGCACCACAATCAATATCTCTTCAAAATAGAGTAGGAAAGCATCGTCCTGCGCAGTATTGGGAGTTATTCTTCATCACCTTATCCCAGGAGGATAACTTTACTTACAACCAATCAATGGGTTTTTTGTATCTTCTCACCTTAGAGATTTTGTTTGAAGTAACTCATGAGAAGGACGTGTTGGCCAAAGAGATTCCAGATATAACTAAGGAACAACTTACTGAGTTCTTGAATAGCTGTTTTGCTAATGGATCTCAGTTGGAATTTCTGGCTAGCCTTGGTCTTCTGGCGTTTGGACTTTTTGGCTCCAATTTTGGTGTGGCACAATTGGACCAAGTCAAATTCCCTGATTTCATGAATTTCTGCAAAGTTGGCTCCAGTAAATCTTTGGAGACCAATATTGTTGGTGAGGCAGTGTCAATTATGAATCATCTTTGTGAGGTGCTCTATACACTTGCATTTGTTGTTTCCCTCAAATGAGCAAGGTAGCAAATAAAGGTCCTTTTCTTCTTACATGTTTTCTTCCTATGTTTTTCTTTGGGGCATCCTTATAATAGAGTTAAGGGTATAGTATAAAGTACAAAAAGAGAGGTAATAAAAAATAGGTAAGGGAAGGGTAGCCCTAAACCTTAGCCAGAGGTCCAGTCAGTCTCAAAGAGTTGGATGGACATTCTTTCAGGAATTTAGCATGGACACAATTAATGAGTTGTCCAGAAGTTAAATCCTTAAGATTATAGACATCATAGCCTACTTTGGCAATAACTTCACAGGGATTGGTCCATAAGCTGTCTAGCTTATTCTGTGGCTTGAGAAGTTGTTGTTGGTACATCAGAACTTGGTCACCAACTTGGAACGTTGAAAGTGCTGGTAGGTTCACCTGGTCTTGTGAGTAACTTTTAACTTGATGTTCCTTTAAGCTGTTGAAGGCTTGAGAATGAGTTTGCGTTATCTGCTTGGTCAGGGTATTCAATTGTTGGAAATAAGTAGATTCACTACAATTGGTGTTCAGGGGTACCAAGTGCATGGGCAGTCCAGGTTGCTGGCCATATATCATCTTGAATGGGCTGACACCAGTTCTGGAGTGTACAGTGAATCAGTAAGCCATGACGGCTGCATTTAGGTGTATATCCCATGAGGAAGGCCAATTGTATGCTAATTTCTTCAGTATTTTAACTAGGGTTCCATTGACTTGTTCAACGGCTCTGTTTGTCTCAGGACAGTAAGGAGCTGAAGAAGTGCTCTGAACTCCCATCAAGTCATGTAACTGGGGTAGGATGGCTTTGACAAAGTTGGTTCCATTGTCAGTTAGAATTGTTGCAGGACAGCCATGTTGTGCAATGATTTCTTGAAGCACAAACTTAGCAGTCTGTAGAGAGTTGGCAGAGGCAACAGGTTGTACCTCAATCCACTTGGTTAAGTGATCTATGGCAACTATGATGTACTTCAGTTTTGCTGGACCAGCGCTTGGGAGTGGTCTGACACCGTCAATTGACACAGTCTGGAAAGTGTATTCAGGCAGGACAAATTGGTAAGAGTGTTGGCTAGGTTTCTCTCTAAACCTGGCACACTGAAGGCATTGGTTGACATATTCAGCAATGTCAGTTGTCATATTTTCACAATAAACATATTATGACATTTTTTTCATCATCTTTTGTATTCCTGCATAACCTAATTGTTGGTGAAACTCATCAAGGCAGGAAATTTGGTTGGAGGGACAAATATAGGGAAGAATGGTGCCTTTATAATTCTTAAAGAGTTTACCATCCTTTATGAATGCATTTTGACTCAATTGTTGGAGCATCTTTTTAACTTGGTTGTCTAAAGAACTCCATTGCTTGGGTCAACTGATCAATTCATATAAATTATTGAGGTCCTCTCCTAATGCAGCAACAATTGGTAGTCTAGATAGGGTGTCAGAATTTCCATGTTTGGTTCCTGGTCAGTGGATAATGTCAAAGTCAAAGTTTTGCAACTTGGCGGCTCATCTTGCTAGTCTACTTTCTGGATCCTTCATTTTTTGTAGCCATACTAGGCTCAAATGGTCAGTGACTACTGTAAAGTGTGTTCCATGAACATATGGTTGACACTCTTTGATAGCATAAAGAACTGCAAGGCATTCACGTTCAGTAGTGCTGTAGTTTTTTCATGCTTGTTGAGAGTTCTTGAGAAATAAGCAACTGGATGTTCCTCGCCTTTGTTGTTAGTTTGTGATAGTACTTCACCAATAGCAACATTTGAAGCGTCAGTATGTAGGGCAAAAGGCTTGGAATAATTGGGGTACACTAGTAGAGGATTAGTTATCAGAACGTCTTTCAAGGATTGGAATGCTTCTTCACACTCTTTATTCCAGTTGAAGTTGGTGGAGTTCTTTAACAAGTGAAAGAGTGGTTGTGCTATTTTGGCAAAGTTGGGTATGAATTGGCAATAGTATCCTGACATGCCTAGGATTACTTATACTCCTTTCATGTCGGTGGGGAGAGGCATCAGAGCTATGGCCAACATCTTGGCTGGGATAGGTCTGATTTCCTTGCTGGAGATGACATGACCCAAAAATTCCAAATGTTTCTTAAAGAAAGAGCACTTGGAAGGTTTGAGTTTCAACCCTTTCTTCTGAAGCCTTATGAGGACTTCCTTCAAGTGGCTAAGAAGTTCATCAAATGTCTTAGAGAAAACGTTTACTTTTGTCCAAGTATATGAGAACATAACTTAGTTTAAGGTCAGCAAATGTACTATCCATGAGTTGTTGAAAGGTAGCTGGTGTGTTTGCTAATCCTTGGGACATTCTGGCCAGTTGGTACAATCCTGCTGCTGTGATTAGGGCGCATTTCTCTTGATCCTCTTTGGCCATTGATACTTGCCAGTAACCAGAGACCAAGTCCATTACTGAAAATTAACGTGCACCACCTAGTTGGTCTAGTGTTTTGTTGATACGTGGCAATGGATACTTGTCTTTCTTGGTGATCTGATTCAACTGTCAGTAATTAATGACAACTTAGTTTGTGCCATCTTTCTTCTTAACTAGCAGGAGAGTGGAAGCCCAGGGACTACTTGATGGTTTCAAAAGACCAGCTCTTAGTAGTTGTTGAACTTCTTCACTGATTATTGCATTGTCTTTGGGTGATCAACAATATGACCTTTGGTAGATAGGGTCTGAGTCACCAATGTTGATTTTGTGTTTGACTCCTTTTGCACAACCTAAGTCAAAATTGGATGTTGTAAAGATGTCTTTGAACTCATCTAAAAGCTTTCAAACTTGGACATCTCTCCCTCAGAAAAACCAGACATCTTTTCACGTGGAATGACGGCTAGTACTGAGTGAGAATGAGTCAGAGGTGTCTTCAAAATCCCTAATTCTGATAGGTTTCCAACGTAGTAGACAGAATCAATGTCTGTTGTTGGCTCAATCCTAACATATGAAGTTGGTTGGCGTCTCCAGATAATAATCTTCTTTGGTGACAGGTTTGTCAATAACACCTTAAGTTCAGAATGGTTGGCTTCATCAAAAAATCCAGGGGCTGCAATCAGTTTGACAAGCAACAGGTGAGAGAGGCTGAACACATTTAGAGACATTCTAGGAGAAACATCAAACAGAATGCCTGTGCTAACAACAACTTGCAAAAAAGGCTCTATCACCATAGAATGATTAACCTTTAACTTGATCCTGTTGCTGAGCTTGCATGGGACTGAAGAGTCTTGGTATGTAAGTTGTCAAGACTGTAAGGAATCCCCATGACACCATGTGGGTACTTGATTAAGGTATGATGTCAGTTGGCTTTTCCTTTTGATACCATGTACAATGTTTGATTGTCGTTAAACAACAACAGAATAGAATAGCCCATAAGGGTTATTGTTCCAGTACCCATGGCTGATATGGCATTGTATCTTTGTAGCAGGTTGGTACCTATTAGCATATCATAACTGGTGGATTGTAGCACAACAGCACTTGTTGTTAGGACTAACTTGCCAAATATCAATGGAATACTCCTATAGGCACCGGCTGCAATGGTTTGTTGGTCTCCTGTGGTGGAGAAGCTTTTGTCATAAGCCAAGTCTGGTTTAAATCAAAGCTTTGATACAAATTGGGAGGAGACTATTGTTGTCAGTGCTTCTGTGTCAACAACAGCGCAGATTGGAGTGTCAAAGACTTTAAGTTGAACCCATGTGCATGTTTTGGAAGAATTGATGGTATTATTAGTGATATTACATATAGGGTTGTTTCTTAGATGCTCTTGTAGGGCATCCAAGCAATCCTTGAAAATAAGTAGAGCTTTCAGGAAGGTCTTTATTGGGATAAGAAGGTACACATTGACAAAAGAATTGTCGGGCTACAGGAGAACATCTTCAGAATCACTATCAGAGTTAGTCAAGGGTAGGCTGGGTACAGGCTGGGACAGGTAGGGACAGAAGGTTGGTTTGGTAATACTAGAGTTAAGAGATTCCATTAAGGCATGTATTTTCTCTAGTTGTTGAGCCTGTGCTGATTTCTTACTGGTTGGATTTGATAACACAGCAAAGATACCGGCTAGGTTGTTGGGGGGAGGTTTAGGCAGAGGTGATGGGGACTCCCTGAGTCCATCACCTATTAGTTTTTTGACTCCTCATTAGAAGAGAAGTAGTCTTCTATGTGGACTGTGTCCTCAGTAGAAACTACGTGAACTCCAGGTTGGCCCTGAGTTCTATTTCTAAACATCTCCTGGACCTTTTTGTATACAGCAAAGTTGGGGCAATTCTTCTGCATATGTGTCTTTTCCTTATAAATTCTGCAGCCTGTGTAGTTGGGTTGCATATGGTATGGAGTCAACTGGGCATTAGAGTTGCTCTGATAAGAAGACAAAGATTGATAGACAGTAATTGGGGATGGTTCTGGGGTGGCATAAACCCATCAGTTGGTATGCTTTAGACAATCTAACTGAGTTTTGAGCTGCCCTAAGGTAAAGACTTGCTCTACAATTGAAGTGATGTTGTGAAGGCCATTAATCTGACCAGAAAACTCAAGCCAGAGATCCTTTTATGGTAACAAGGCATGTCAAAGGGCACAGCAACAGTTGTTGGGGCTGATGAGGCTCTTCACCTGCAGCCAACTTACCATGGATTGGAATTCACAGGGGAAATCTTCAAAGTTCTTAATTTTTAGAACCAGGAAGTTATCTCTGTCAATTTTGTCCCTTGCTTCTGAATCAAAGACTTTAAGGAGGGCTTTTTTCACATCCTTGTATTTGTAGTTTCTGGGAAGGTTCTGAGAGATGTCAGCCAATACTGCTTTGTCTAGCATGCAGATACAGGCTAGACTCATTTCTCTTGACTCTAGTCCTTCATTAGCCTTCTTGAAGGTGTCCAGCCACATGTAGATGTTGATGTGACTGTTCATGGAGAATCTGATCTTGAAGAGACTATTTGGTTTAGTTCTGCCTGAACTAGAGCCATGATGCACTCCTTGCTGGTACGTAGAAGACAAGATGGTCAACTCATCCTCAGAACCCTAAATCAGCACTAGAACTACTACTATTGGAGTAGTTGGGTTGGTGGCGTTGGCGGCAGGACTGGCATCATTGGCTCTCAGGGCTTCTCTGGCAGCGGCAGGCTTCTTGAACCTGCACTCCCAATCAAAATAGCATTTGCTCCAGTTGCTATGTTGGGAGGATACATTGGGGAGGTCAAGCAGGGCTGGCTCAACCATGATTGAGTATGTTACCAATGATGGTGGGATAGTGAGTAGTTGGATCCCTAATGGCCAATCAGTCAAAGCGTTCTTCTAGAGTAGTCATGGCTACTCTTAGCTCTTTGACTAATTGTCCTTGATTGTTCAGTAGAGTGGTGGTGTCAGCCAATTGAGCTGTAAACCCACCCACTTGCTCTGTTAGGTCTTGATTGGCAGTGTGTGCCTGTTGTACTCCTTGGTTGCAGTTGGTAAGCTGTTCCACTACTGCAGCAGTAGTGGTAGCTAAATCTTCAGTACATTGGTGTTTTACCTCTTCAATCTGCGTACAATTTTCATTAAAACGCCTGGTAACCTCATAGTCCACATGTGTGATAGCTGTGTTCTTTTGTTGTTGAACAGCACTTTGCGCGGAGGTTGCTCAAGACAGTTGGCTCATCTGTTCCATTAATTCTTGAATGTGACAATGGTGATTGATGAGGGTTGTTCCTTGAGCCTCAAGGTGCACTGCAGACAACTCCAAGTTGGCATCCAAGGCAACAGTTAAGTTGCAGAGAGGGGTAAACTGAGTATCCACAAAGGTGTTTGACTCTTGAGTTATCCCTTCTAAATGGACAGCAGTTGCTCTGGCACGGGTGTCGGACTCTTCCAGTTGCTGGTTGGTGATATTATTCCATTCACCTTGGAGCTTAAAACTTATAACTGCTAACTGTTGTAAGTCTTCATGTCAATTATTGAGCTCTTGGAGGCTGGCATTGACCTGATTAAGTCTATTTACAGCGTCCATAAGTTTGGGATGACCAACCCTTGTGGTATATGTAGTCAATCTGTCCAAACTGTTGACAGTTGATCCAGGAAGAGCTCTATTGTTGCGCTCAATCATCTGTTCAATCTCCTGCAGGTCTTGCTTTGTGTTAGTGGTCTCTGCTGAAGTATCCAGAGGGAGATATGGGTCAGTGTTGGCTGGACCAATAGAAGGAGCAATTGGGAACGGCTGCAGACTGGGACTGTTGGAAACAGGGTAAATGGGTGCCAAGGGCCAACAATCAAGTGTTTGACCAACTCCAGAATCAGAGAAGTTAAAGGCCTTGAAGGTTGGGACCAACTGTTGTATTGGTCAGCTAGAAGGTTCCCAGGGTCTCAAAGGAGGGATCAGGGTTGGTTGAACTGTGGGAATTCCCATAGAGCAAAGTTGCTCTACTGGACTTGGACAACTGTTAGGGTTGTTCAGCACCCTGCTTAGAGTGCTGACCTGTTGGTTTGCTCAATTGGCTATGGTGCAACTCCCAAGGGAGGACTGGTTTAGTCTGGTGGAATTGTTGGCGGCAGTAGTTGAGGGTCTGGAAGTATTTCTTCCTGTCAGCAGCTGGCTTACCCTTTGGGGGTGAATACTACCGGCTGAGCCCACGTTGGTGGTGCTTGCTTGAGATGGTGCTGATTGAGTAGTGGCTGGAGAGCCAGATCTATTGAAACAACCAACTTGTTGGATGTTGTTATTCAAAGGCATGAGAGGCACTCCAGAGGATCTTGTGTTAACCATATTAAATAGGTTCTTTCCTTGTAAGAGGCTTTATAGACGTCAATAAGAGGTTGGTAAAAAAATTGGCTAAAAGCCCCTGTAGTGAGCACCAAGATGTGGTACTCTTAACACAATAATTAGGAAAAGTCTGTTGGTTGATCAACAGTCTAGGTTTTGAATAGTGAGATTGCAGGACAATCTAGGTGTTGGTTGATACACTTGGTATTAGACTAGTCAGATACCAGACAACTGGAGATAATACAAAGTGGTTGGCCTGAAGAATGACAAAGGGTTTAGAGTAGTAGTGATAGCAACTACTCAAAAGCAAATCCTCAACAAGTGACTTCTAGTCAAACTTAGTTGGCAGTTTAGTCAATGGGAGGAGACTAGCCTTTGTAGTCCTTAGATTATACACTCAATAAAGTAATTGATGGTGTAGCTTAATATAAGGGGGTATAACGTATATTTATTGAGAAGAAGAGAGGGGGTTTAAATAATACATTTTACTTGATAACTCAAGGTAAGTTGGTCATTGCTTGGGGATTAAGAGAGGGGGAAATGAATGTGAACATGGAAGATCAGCCCAACAATAAGGAGAAGGTGGAACAGCCCCAGCAGCACAAGGGGGTTAATGAGGCTGAAGGTCAGGGTAGTTGATCTGCAACAACAGTTGGTGAAAAGGTCGGTGAAGTAAGTTAACTGAGAGTTGGTGTACTTTTGATCCAGAATCAAGTTGTTGGGGTTAAACAATCCAGAAGCTAGTTGTTTATCATACACATCCGGAATGATGGCCCTATTTAGAAGACAATATGGATCCTATTCAGTCAGGAAGCACTCAACAACAATCAGGATTCCAGCGACCAGCTGGTGATGAGTTTCACCAACCCATAAAGCCATACTTTCTTCTATGAAGAGCATAAAGACACTGTTGCAGGATACGCACCTTATCCATTCTGGAGCAGTTGTGCAGGAAAATTGTACTGCTTCTACCTCTGGCTTGTCTTCATGTGGGCCGCATATCCTTGACATGAACTTGCAGAATCCTCCTTGACGCCAGGGTTGTCATAACTGTGGACAGATAGGTCATCATTTCCGGGTCTGCGCCAATCCTCAAGTTGAAGAAGCTGATCCCAAGGAACAGGCGTGAAAATAACAGTCAACCTAGAGGCAGAGACGCTCTTGGTTGAAAATTCTTCCTTATCTCCTCCCATTCCCCCTTCCATTGCTGACTCTGAGCCTGCTGACAATGAGGCTCCTCCCATCATGTTGCTATTCCAAGACATATCTGATGACTCTGAAAAGAACAAGTCTGATGTAGAAGATCCTGATGCCTATGGGTATTATGTCCTGCCTGTCCCTGAAACTATTACAGTCTGTTATAAGCTACATTCTGGGAAAACTAATACAACTGCCAAGCCTCTCTCTGAAGCCAAGGAGGTTGTCTCTCACCCTTACCTCACCCAGGCCAAGAGATCTCCTGTTCTTGTTGAGTCTTCTGAAGAAGCTGCTGAGGTTGCTGACGCAGTGTCCAAAAACTTCTCCATCTTGCTCCCTCTCCAGACAGTCTATAAGGAGTTCCTGGGCCTCAGATGCATGATTAATAAGTGGGAAAAAGAACTAATAAAAGCTCAAGACATTCTGGCTGTCCTTCCTCCCTTTGGTTGCACCACCACTTGTGTTGAAATATCCATCCAAAAGATGAAAATTAAGGCTGTCTTAGACTTAGGGTCTCCAGTTAATATTGTCTCCCCAAAGATGGTCAAGAAGCTCAAAATTGCCCCAACCTTAACTATCATAAATTGTATGGCACAGCTGGACTGTTCATGACTTGTGCTATAGAAGCTTAATCTGCTCTGCCCATGCAATTTGGCAAGCTCCTCTTGGCTGCACCTGCTGTTGTCCTGGAGAACAAGAGCTATGACCTGTTAGTTGGTACTCAATTCCTTAGGGAGTATAATGGGATCATCAACTTAAAGGACAGCTACCTCTCTATCTTGGGATACAAAGTCCCTCTAATCTTTTAGAAGCCAGTTAAAGTTCCCGGAAAGTGTCTCAAGACATGTGCCTTAAATATCCCACTGGTGTTTTCACTTTAAAATACTGAACTCATTCCTCCAACATGAATTGTCATCCCATGGCTTTTTCTGCGTCTGAGGGGATTCCTCTCTTGGCCACTTCTGCTGTGACTATTCTGCCTGGGTCTCAAACTATCCTAGACTCTCAGATATCATATGAACTGCCCAAGTGTACATTCTTAGAGTTTACTCTCCTCTCTTGCTAGGGCGCAATGAATCCTATCACTGTCCAAGGATTTTGGATGTCTCCCATAAAGAATCAGTTCAACTTTTAATTGTCAACTTGAATGCCCTCCCCATACATGTGTCTAGAGGACAAATTGTTGGCTGTGGCAAGCTATTGTATGCACCTGACGTCCTATCTCTTCATCACTTTGGTACGTTCCAGGACTTCAACTTACCAGAGGATGAGCCACAAGTCCTATCATTATTCACTGCCTAAGACTTTCTGCAACTATCTCCAGTTCAACATAAGGAGGTGCTTGACCTACTGGATCAGTTTTTGGATATCTTTGCTAAAGACAGCACAGATTATGGGTTAGCCAATGGTGTCATTCACCAGATTGATACCGGTGATGCTCCCCCCTTTTGTGCTAAACCCTACTGCTGCAGTCAAGTAGAAGATGCTCAGGTGTCTAAAGAGCTTAAGCAACTTTTAGATGCCAGACTTCTTGCTCCTTCCCAAATTCCATGGGCCTCTCCCTTGCTCATACTGAAGAATAAGGATGGAGGCCATTGCATTGTGATGGACTACCAATGCTTGAATTCCTTAACCAAGAAGGACTCCTATCTGTCACCATGTATTGATGATGCTCTCTGCTGCCTTGGGGGCTCTAAGTTTTTCTCTGCCATGGATTTAGCTTAAGGATACTGGCAAGTTGATCTCTCTCCTAAAGATAGACAGAAGGCTGCACTCATCACTTTGGAAGGATTGTTTGAGCCCACACAAAATGCGCAAGGACTCTGCAATTCTCCAGCTGCCTTCCAACAAGCCATGGATTCCATTCTCTGTGATCTGAAGCTCTTGTGTGTTTTAGTGTACTTAGATGATATAACTGTCTTCATTGCCACCTTCACTGATCACTTGGACCATCTCAAGGAGGTGTTCATAAAGATTTGTGAAGCTGGACTTAAGTTAAATCCATCTAAGTGCGCCTTCTTCAAGGAACACCTTGAATTCTTGGGGCATGAGGTGACTCAGACAGGAATCCGCCCCATGACTAAGAAAGTTGAAGCCATTGAAAAATGCTTCCGCCCACCAACCTGCAAGAAGTCCAAGTCTTTCTAGGTATGATGGTATATTATAGACAATTCATCCCTAATTTTGCTGACACTAGTGAACCCTTGGTCCAGCTGCTGCTTGATGTCCCTTTTGAATGGACCGCCAGCCAATAACAAGCCTTTGAGACCCTCAAACAAAACTCAAATAGGCTCCCATCCTAGTATATCCTGACTACAATATGGAATTTATCCTATATACTGATGCTAGTGACCTGGCTATTAGGGCTTATTTGGCTCAACTGGACAATGAAGGTGTTGATCACCCTGTAGCCTATACCTCTTGTGTCCTGAATAAGCATGAGAAAAACTACAGTGTGACCAAGAAAGAGTGCCTTTCTGTGCTGCATGCCATCAAGCAGTTCTGGCACTACGTGTATGGCACCCATTTTACTGTGGTTACTGACCACACTTCACTTGAATTGCTACAGCAACTCAAGGAACCCAAAGGACGACTAGCTAGATGGGCTCTCTGTTTGCAAGGGTATGACTTCACTGTGTTGCACTGCCCCAGGATTTAACATCAGAATGTGGATGGCCTGTCCAGAATGCCCATCCTTGCTCTACACCCTGCTGAAGCTGACCAGTTGTATGAACTAATTGAATACCCTTCATCATGGGAAAGCAAGACTGAGGATGTTCTAATTGCCTTTTCTAAGCTATCTGAAGACACCCTCATTCATGAAAATCAACTTTTTAAGAAGGTACAAGACCATTACTTGCCCTATGTAAGGTCTAGCCTTTGCCTTTTGTTGGTGCTGCAAGCCCATAAGGAGACAGGACATGGAGGAGTTGCCAAGACCCATGCCTGGCTCCAGATTAATTACTTCTGTGAAAATCTTTGCTTGCTGATCCCAGACGTTATTGCTAGTTGCCATGATTGCCAGCTCCAACATCCTAAAGCCGCTGCTCATGAGTTCAAGCTAGTCCCCCCTCAACACACCTTTCAAACTATTAGTATTGACGCTGTAGGGCCTCTCCCTAGCTCCTGCTCTGGCTGCTGCTTTATACTAATTGCTGTTGATCATTTTAGCAAGTGCGTAGAAGCTTGCCCTACTAAAGACATCACTACCAAGACTACTGCCGCCTTTCTGCTGCAAGATGTATTCTTCTGCTATGGTTGCCCTCAGGTGTTGTTGTCTGACAATGGGACTTAATTCAACGCCAAGTTAGTGACCTCTGTTGTTGAAGCCTTGGGGTCTCACCAGTCTTTCTCTGCCCCTTATAATCCTTCCACCAATGGGGCAGTTGAGTGCACCAACTCAACTCTGATTTATATCATGATAAAACTCACCTACTCTGACGCCGCAAGCTGGGATCTATACTTACCTGCTGCTCTCTTAGCATATTGCCTTAGCAAGCATTGTGTCACCAGGTACTCCCCTTTTGCTATGCTGTATAGTTGTGAAACCACTACCCCGTTGCTCCTGGGGGCCCCCTACTCTCCTTCAATAAGGCCATAAACCCTGATGAGCACATCAAAGATCTAGTCAACTGCACCATTAATATACAGGCTACTGCCTACACGTCTGCCTATAAGATTAAGCTGCTGGAGCTCTCCCCTTAAAATGCCAGGAGATCCCCCTGCCTGAGTTTGCCATTGGGGACCACATTCTGTATTATCAACAAAGAGTGGGAAGACAATCTCATAAGCTAGACTGGTTGTGGATTGGGCCATAAGAAGTGACCTTTAAGCAAGGATTGGAGTATACAGTAAAACTTCTCTCTAGTGGTTGACCTTTTGCTCAAGTGCATGCTAATTTCCTCCGCGAGTATCACCCCCCTAAGGCCAATCTAGAGGGGGCAATGTCGTGAATGCTGCCATTCACCATGTTTCAATTTTGCCTTTGTTGGGTTATTTTGAGGACAAATCTCTTTCTTTTACTTTTGTCCTTTGAAATGAGGCTGGTTCTGCACTGGGAAATACAATTGTTCAGTTTCCTGATCCTGCGCAACTCACTTGCCCCTCTCATGCTTGTGGCAATTAATCCTACCATCCTGGTAGTGTTTTGTGATATTCCCAATCACTATATATTACCAATCTTTATACCCAATAAAATTAGGTTCTATTCACATTTTTGTCTTTGTGTCTCCACGTACTTTGGCGCCTCTCTAGCCACGTCTAATAGATATTATTCATTCAGGGCCACAAGGTAATTGCATAGTCTTCCTGCCATCCTAACTGAGACTTAGTACAAATCCAATCCTAAGGTTAGGATTTCCCGTTGTGACTCTGTGCCACACCTCAGATCACAACACAAGGTCTCAGCAACACCAGAGGACATTCCTTCCTAATAGCAGTGTTGCTGAAGCTAGGTGAGAGTTTTGTGCACATCTCTGTGTCCTGTTACTTTTTGGGCAGCAACTATCATGTCCAGGCGTAAGGAGGGCCAAACATAGGGTAGCCACAAGTCTTTTTATTTTTTAAGAGTTGACCATTCTTGACTTTTGTATCCACAAAGAGTTTCTTCAAGGCTTTTTGAATTTTGGTTGGCTCCTCCCCCCACAAAGATTGGTCAACCAGTAGTTTGTCATAAATCTCATCAGCAATAGAGAACACAAGGACAATGATTGGCAGTTGTGAGAAACAATCTGCATTATGGTGAACGGCACCAGCATAATGCACTATATTATAGTCAAAGGCTTGGAGTTTGATGGCTCATTGGGCAAGTCTTCCCTCAGGGTCCTTCAAGGTTTTGAGCCACTTAAGGGAGGTGTGATCAGTTACCACAGTGAAATGTATACCGTACAAGTATACTCTAAACTGCTGGTAAGAGTAGATCACTGCCATACACTCTCTTTTAGTCACCTTGTAGTTACACTCATGGTAGTTAAAGGTTCTGAAACAGTAACTAACAGGGTGTTCATGGCCGCTTTTGTCAAGCTGAGACAAGACACCACCTATGGCTGTAAGACTGGTGTCAGTTTGAACCACAAAAGGCTTGTCAAAGTTGGGATAAGCCAATACAGGAGCACACATAAAATTTTTCTTGAGAGCATCAAAGGCTTCTTGACAAGCCATACTCCAGATAAGTCTACATCAGTTCATAAAAAATTAAAGAGAGGGCTTTCAATCTGGGCAAAGTTGGGGATGAAGCATCTATAATACCCAATCATGCCCAAGAAGACTTGAATGTATCTCTTGTTAGCAGACACTTGAATGTTGGAAATAGCTTCAACTTTGGCCAGAACAGGATGTAATTGATCCTTGCTGATGACAAAGCCAAGGAACTCTAGGTGTTCTTTAAAAAAATTACACTTCCTAAGTTTTAGCTTAAGGTTGGCTTTTAGAAGACGCTGGAAGACTTTCTCTAGATGTGTTGGATGCTCTTGAAAGGTGAAAGAGAATCATTGGTATCATCTGGGTACACCAGTACACTAGTATGTTTCAAGTCTCCCATTATACTCCCCATAGCACGCTGAAAAGTAGCTGGGGCATTAGTCAACCCTTATGGTATTCTTGTAGGTTGAAACAAGCCTTTCTTGGTGAAGATGGCACATTTCTCCTGGTTCTCAGGGGAATAGTCAATCTTCTAGTAGCCACCAATTAAATACATGGCACTGAAGTATTTTACTCCTCCCATAAAGTCCAAGGTGACATCTATTAATGTCAAGGGGTAGTTGTCCTTCTTGGTGATAGAGTTAAGTTGTTGGTAGTCAATGATAACTCTATTAGTTCCACCCTTCTTTTTGACAATAAGAAGTGGGGAGGACCAATGGCTTTGGCTGGGAATCAGCATACCAGAACTCAATAGCTTCTGTAGCTCTTTATTGGCAATGACTTAGTTGGCCTGGCTACATATAATTGGCCTTTATTTGATGGGGGCATGTCCTTGGGTGTCAATGGTGTGTTATACCCCAATGGCTTTTCCAAGTTCCAAGTCATCTTTGGCAAAGACTTACTTGTACTTATTGAAAAGAGCCAGGGCCTAGTCCTTCTCTGGTTTAGTGAGGCCAACCAGAGAGTTTCAAGGGATCAAGGGCAAGGGCAAGGGGTGTATTGAATAAAGTCCTAACTCATCAATTCAAGAAAAGGGTAAGGCTTGGAGCAAGTTGGCATTTTCTTCAAATCTGAAATATCCCAAAAGCTGGTTCTTCTGCACACTCAAAGGAAAAGAACTCAGGTTGTTCAGAAGAATCTGAAGCTCTTCAGGTCTAGGCATGACTAGTCCAGGGCAGATCCAAGGTTCCAGACAGGAGGCACCATGGTGACCAAAAGCTTCCTCATGTAACCCATAAGGAATCTCTAAGGACAGACCAGTGTGGTGAATCACTTGAGATCCAGAAGTAATGGTGAACCAAGAGGCATATAAGGGGATACCTCTATACTTCTTTGTTGAGATAGGGAGGAGCTTCAGCTTCCTATGTTGTAAGGTGTATTCAATAGGGATATCTCTGTCTGCATACTCCATATTTATAAAGTGCAGCTTTTTGGGCAAGTCAACAACCTTGTTTCCAGTGTAGTACATGGGGATGTTCTGGCCTAAGATCTTAAAGGTATCATATCCATGATTGGTGATAGTTCCTTACTTAGTCAGGAATCCTGTGCCTATTAGGATGTCATAGCTGCTATTTTTCAGTACAATGGTAAGGGTGGTTACTATCAACTTCCCAAACCAAAGGGGCAATGAAGACTAGGCGCACATGGTCTTTGTGGTAAGTTGACTCATATTCCCAAATACCTCTTGGTAGTCCAAGTCTGTGGCTAGCTTTTGTTTTTTCACCAGTCTGGAAGAGACTATATTCCCAGGAGCGCCAGAGTCAATGATGGCTCTGATCTTCACTTTATGCACCACCATATCAATATAGGTATAGTCATTTTGGTCTCCTGCATCAGTACCAAAGGACATGACTCTATAGATGTCCATGCTCTTATAATTTCTAAGTAAAGATTCCAAAGAAGTGCTTAGTGTGGTGCTGATTCCTTTTATCATTTCCAGGGAGGAAGAGACGTGGACAGACTTTAGAAGTTAGGACATCTTTTTAGCACTGTCACTTTCATGGGTGACCTCAGTGGAAGGGAGTGCTATCTGTCCAGCGTAGGGTAGTGCAGCAGTATCCTGGGCCTCTAGTTCAAGAAAAGGTTCCTTCTTCACTCTTTGACTTCAAGTAAGAGCATTGACTGCAAGGACTCTATAAAGCTGGTCTTTTTCCATCTCCTGGGAGTCAGGATAGCAGAGCAAGGGGCTAGCGTCAGGGCCAGTGAAGCCTAGGCTGGGACTTATTGGTGGGGGACTTTGGGGTCTGCTAATCCCAAAGTCAAAGCTGTGTGGGTTAGGGGACACAGCCAGGAGCACCTGGGTCTTTGGGTGGGGGGGAAGGTGGAGAGAGGGGAGGTATATATACATGTGCAATCAGGGATTTCTCCTCATCCTGTCTGCTCAGCAGTTTTTTGGCTCCCCATCTTGAGAAGCTTTTTTATCCTTTTGGTCTCCTTCAGAGTCATACTCTTCTACTACTATGTGATGCATCTTGGACACCACTTGCTTGCATTCTCTGTTTATGTGTCCAGGCTTTTCACACTTGTAGCATATACAGATTTTATTGGTACCAACAGTACCTTGAGTGGTCAAACTATCACCAGTCTTTGGTTTTTTTTAGTGAAGGAAGACTGTGGGGTTCCTGTCCACCAGTCCCCAAAGTGTGTCCTGGGTCATAGCCAGGGGCCAGCTGGAAGGGATTTCATTCTCTAGTAAGGGAAAATGTATCTCAGAAATATGTATAGGTGTCAAAATGGGTTTTATTCACTTTCAGAAGGAAGATCCCCTTAGAAACCTTCTGGTATATGGCCCAGAGGGTCAGGAAAACAATATGGTTTTGCCAAGACTTGGAGTCCTCCAACAATATTTTGGACTCATTCTAATTGATCTTGGACCCCTGCACCTTAGTCTTGGACTTCTGCTCCTTAGACTTAGACTCCTGTGCCGCGCCTAGGATCCAGCTCCTTATCTCAAGATCCAGCTCCCTGTATAGCTCTAGTGGTCTTGATATTACACTTGTATCAGTTCAACCAAGCTCCTGCTGGCAATCAAAAGGCTTTCAAAAAGCCTCTTGGCAGAAACTCAAAATACCTGGAAAGACCCTGTAACTTTCCAGCCAGCCACCTTCTTATAGTTTCTTTTTCTCAACGGTTCTGCCTTCAAAATGGCTTTCTTCAGAAGCTTAAACCATTGCTGCTCACTTTTTCTTATATTGCCTTAAGCTTACATACTTACTTTCTCAAAGGTTTAAAGTATTAATTCACTATTTCCTTGCTTATACTTTAAGCTTTTGGCTTCCAACAAATCATTTTCATCAGGAAACCTGCCAGAACTCAACCAATGAATGCAGAGTGCAAACCTGGACCATTTCTGAAGTTCCACTGGGATCCAACTAGGAAAACAATTTCTACCAGCCAACCTGCTCAAAAGCTATAAATCTTCACGCACCAAAGCGTTAACTGGTCCATTATTCCAGCACCAGTCTTCCCTGAATTCAACTTGAACCAATTTAAATAGTATTCTACTATTTAAATTGTTCTTTTTGGAACTCTTCAACGTTTTCTCCATATATTTACAGATATTGTAAAATCCAAGGAAAACATCCCACCAAAACAACTTTGTATCCAGCTCTCATAGCAACATACCTTCATCTATCCTAGGAGCTTAATAAAATAAATCTCTCAACCACACTTCTATCCAAATTCCTTCTTGATTCCACTACTAACCCAAGGCAAAACATTACACATCTTCCCACTTTGGCAAATCAATTCAGCAAAATCTTGGCTCATTTCTCCGGACCACCAGTTCTTCATCATCATCTGCTGATCCTTCAGCCAGCTCCTATATCATGATCAGCTAATCCTGCATCATGACCTTCAACCATATCTTCCAGATCTTCAGCTTAAACAGCAATCAGTCTATCTTAGACAACAAACAGCTCATCTTAGTCTTTAAACAGTTCATTCCATTCTTCCAACAGCTTATCAGTCCTCTGGCTACTCCTTTATCATGACTAGCTACTCCTGCATCATGATCTATGAGCCCTTCAACTTATCCTCACTAGGAATCATCTTGGTTCCACCTGCACAATGAACCATTTTGGTTCCAAACTTCAGCATGAACCATCAGTCCCTCAACTAGTCTTCACTTTGATCATACAGTCCTTCTTACTAGTTCTCTCTGCTGATCCTGAACCACCTTGGTTCTTTATCTCAGTCCCCATTATCAGAACCTGTAGACCTAGTCATGAGTCTACATTGAACTGGCATTTGACTGATCCCTTGCAAGTGGCAATCCACTTAGGCCATCCAACCATAGATCATTAAAGTCTATGCCGTTGTTTTTACTCACCCAGGTGATTAAGTCTGGGCTTTCAGTTGCAAAGTAATCAGCTTTACTTCCCAGAGGCCTGATCACACCAAGTTCTACAGCTGCTTCCCTGATCAAACCGCCTTGGTGACACCTCCAAGCAAATCTATACCCTCCAATGCTCACTCTGGGCTCTCCCCAAAGCTCCCATATGGGCATAAACAAAGACACTCTACCAGTCTGTTAGGTAGGATGCTTGCTTACAGACCTCCTGCAAGCGTATCAGAGTACGTAAAGCCCTCAAAGCTATTCCCCTCCCTGGCAGCCTGTGCTACCTGCCAGGGGTCCAAAACTTACAGCCCTGGTAGGTGTCCCCTACCATGATGGCATAAACTTCTACCCTGGCAGCCCGTGTTACCTGCCAGGGTCTAAACATCTTCTAGCCTGAGCAGCAAATGCTACCCATCAGGCTGGATCACTCCCCACCCCAAGCAGACAAAGTTCCCTGCTGCGCTATCTCATTTTTCACCACAAGAAGCTACAGTTCCCTGCTGGGTAAAGACCTCTAGCTCACAGCAGCCAATATCTTCTGCTGGGTGGAGACAACATCTTCCTCTAGTAGTCTTTACACCTACTAGCTAGGCCTTACCGTCTCTAGTATCCATCATTCCCTACTAGACCTCTACCTGCAACAAACAACCTAACTTTACTTGGCCAACATTAGCCCCGCCTGCAAACCACCAAACATGTGGACTGTCACAAAGACTTGTTCCTGTTTTCCTGGAATGCTCTTTGTCCAGAGGGAAAGGGAACTTCAAAGTCATCCTTAAAGATGAGAAGATGGCAGATCAGGTCAGAGACATTGTGGGCCCCATAAATCCCTGATTTCAAGGCAAGAGAGAGATTCTTGTTAGGTTGTACTGCATTGAGCAGGGCAGACTTAACATAAATGAAGGAAGAAGCCTTCAGAGAGATCAGAGTCTGGGCCTCTAGGTAAAACCTATCTGAAAATTCCTGAATAGTTTTTCTTTTCTGATGCCACCTTCAACAAAGTCCATCTTTCTGTTCTTGAGGGCTTTCTCACTGTCAAATTCATCCATTAAGGCCTTGAAAACATTAGAGAAAGCCCAACTATGTTTTGGGAGTCTGGGAATGATGATGGTCTTTGTCTCAGAATCCAAGCAGTTGAAAATAGCAGAGTTCTTCATTGCCTCATCAGCACCATACATTGTATTTTCATACAGTCTCAAGAACATGGTAACATTACTTTTCCTATCAAACTTAGGCAAGTTGACAGGTTTAAAGTTAGGGATCACATTGCTTGTATTGAAGGATCTTTGGATTAGAGAGCAGTTGCTTCTGGAGGCTTATTATCTGGCTTTTGAAGCAGCCTGACGTTCCTAAAATCTGGTTTGTTTGGTAGTGGCCAGAGGATTGTCACTGGTCTCTAGTACTGCTTCAGTCATCATAATGTTCCTAGGGACATTTTTTGGGCATCTTTATCATAGCTGTGATATGATTTGTTGCCAGAGGAGTGTGTCTGGCTTTCCAAGGAAAGTCTAATAATGGAACTAGGTTCTTCAAAATTTACTGTTTGATCTCTGGGAGAGGAGACAGTTAGACAAGCAGTAAGACAGTCAATTTGATCCTGGAGAGTGAACAGAGTGGCTCTGGTGTCCTTAAGCTCTTCTCTAATACTCTGGTTCTCCTTCATTAGTCCCTCCAATTCATCTTCCAAACCTTTAATCTGGAGACAAGTGGTCTTAGTGAAAGTTCAATTGACCTTTTCCAATGCAGACTGTCTCTGGTGGTCATAATTGGAAACAGACTGGGCAGTCTTGAGGTGTTTGAGTCCTTCAGTGAGTTGGGCTTGGAAAGTGCGGAGGTCTCCATACAGGAAGGTATTATCCTGTTAGAGTTCTTGGACATCCTTTTCCAATGAGCAGAAGTGTCCAAAGAGTTAAATCACTTCCTTGTGGAGCATGCTGGTGACATTTCCAGTGGACTCCTCAGCTGCCAGGGCTGGGGCATTTTTCCAGTTCTTGTATAATGGCCTGGAAGAGGTCCTTGGAGCCTTTGACATGGCCAGTGACTACAGAGATCCAGTGGGGGTCCAAGCCATAGTTGTTCAGAATTTGTTGAACCACCTGAGGAATTTAATTATGGAAGGACTGCACAACATTCTCCATAAACTGCGTGAAAAACATCTTATTTCTGACTAACTCAGCAATCTGCTGGTTGATTAAACCAAAGTTTGCACTGAAGTCAGAATAGAGGGTCTGCAAGAAAATCTGTTGTGCTGCAATCAATTGGCCTTGATGCAGAAGTACATTTTCTTGAAGGGCCAGATGGATTCTGTTGTGACAGATAGCAGGATATAAAAAGTAGTACAAGTACTCTTTCACCTGGTCTATTGTTTCCATGTCCTTTTTTAGTTTTTGGGGGTGATGTGGCTCAAGGTTTGGAACCTTTCTCTAATGGAAGAATCATAGGCTGGCAGGATTGCCAGGCAAGCCAAGTTCTCCTCATTTTGGAAAGCTCCTCCATCCATTCCTTGGATAGTTGAGTCCAAAGTTTGAGAGAAGGGAACTATGTTGGCATTTACTGGGTTAGGTATTGCCACATTTAGGTTCAAAGTTTGATAGCGCTGGATGGTTGGAGGTCTTTGCATGTTTCCCATAAACTGACTAAGTTCAGGAAGTTCTTGAGGACCTTGAGGGGTACCATCCTGGTTAGTGGATTCCGGGAAGGATAACTCTGGTGTCTTCTGAAGTATGTTTCTCAGGTACAACAAAGCAGAAGCAGAAAGAGTGCCATTCCCTCCCTGGGATGAAACAGAGCCACAGAAGGGGATCCTGCAGGTTTGTTGTTTCCAGTAGGATACATTTGAAGTGAGAATCAATGTTGTGAATTTAGCCTTGGGGACGTCTTTAGGGTTAATGTCTAGGTTTGCTGGCTGGTAGAGTATAGTTGTAAGGGCTAAACACAAATAAATACAAGTCTAATGACTCTGTAGTCTTTATCTTTAATTATAAGGTAACAACTGAGTAGAGTTAAAGGCAAGATGTAAATGTGAAAGTATATTTTATTTGAGTGAAATAAAGGAAGTTATATACTATGAAGGCTGCACAATGGCTGCAGGAGTATTATTAACACCTGAACAATTGTTTGGAATATTACACCATCTTATTAGATCCATCAGGCTCTTGCATCTATGTTTTTTCCTTTTAAGAGATGTTATGGACAATCTGACAGGGAAGAGTAAGTGTGCATTACTCCATAGTGGGCTGCAGTTGCAGCTACCCATTACAGCAGTTGTCAGCAATTCCCAAACCCAATCCATCAGGATGTAATAGATTGGCCAAAATGCTATAACATCCAAATTCAATTAAGGGATGCAAATCCGTCAGATCTGACAGATTTGAGTGCAAACTGAATTAGCCTTGACCATCAGGATCAATTCCACTGATAGCCTTGACCATTCTATCAATGTAGTCTAACTTACAACAGACAATGTCAACAGTGAGAAAGGCTTCCCTCTCTCATTACTTATACTTACTGGGAAATATCAGTCTCTAGTGCTGCCAGTTGCCTGGTGGTATTGTCTTCAGTTACATTGGCAATCTGTTTGGAAAACTGCATGTTGGGGAATGAGGAGAGCACTGTATTGATTGCTTTTGAGCTGTGGTACATTTAGCTATTATCTGATAAAGAGCCACAGATATTTATAGAACCTACAAGGAATTTTTGCCAGCTTTACAATTGTTTGATTGCTTGTACAATCTACTTTTCCTGATATATTTGGGACCCAGTTCTGGTATAGCATTGATCTTTGGGCTTTGCTGCATGTGTGCCTCAAAAACCCCTGATCATTTGAGGTTGTTAAGGGGGCTTTCCTTCTGGGTGTGCATTGGGATTAGTGCTTCCATACTTTTTGTGGTATTGTAGTAATGAACTCTACCTGGTTGTCATTGGCATCCTGAGCCCTGACACTTCTTTGGTGATGCATTTAAAGATATTATTGTGAAGAACTTTGTTTATCTTCATTGGATAGACTTAGAATCCCAGTTCATTGTTTCTGAGAATGATAAAAGAGGTACCCTAGTCAATTTAGGGACAGTTGAAGTACAGCCAGTCTAGGCCTGAATAACATTGTGTCTAAGGCCACCCATTATAGGCCCAGAGAAGAAGACTTGGACATTCCCTATTTTCACTGAGAATGTACAGTCTTATAGGCAATTGTCATTTTCCTGGTGTAGACCACATTTATGGCCTTGAAACATCTTGGTACATGTTCTAGCTGGTATGCATTTATGAATTCTTGATTGGCCATGGTGTGATCTTCCCCTGTGTTTACAAGGAGATTATGTGTATTCTCACAGAAAAAATAAGTAAAGCAAGAAAGTTATTTTATTTTTATATGACTAGCTTTTAATTCAGGGCTGTCAGTTTGTACTTAAAAGATTCCTAAGGCTTTAACTTTGTGTATATTATAATTGAAAGGTTTCTTAGCTAGGAGAGATTGAGCTTGCTGGTCAAGTAAAAATCTAAATCCTCTTGTGTCTACAACACCCAGGCTTTTTTAAGCTTCAATATTTTCTAACTAGAGTTTATGTTTGAAAGTGTGTGTGTTTCTATTGTCCTTTTGGTGGGGCTGGTAATAACCTACTTGACTGTGGGTGCAACCAGGTGTGGGACAAGACAGGGCAGTTGAGTCATTATTATCCTGGAATCCCATAGTTGCTTAATTATTTGATTCTAAAATGACTTAATAACTTGATTAATGATCATGTAACATCCCACAGGTGCTCACTTGTAAAAATGGGGTGTTGTGAATTATCACTCCAAACAAGCTTCAATCATGAATTTGAGAAGTTTTGGCTTGTTAAATTCAAAGAAAGATATCACCTAATTTTTGCCTTTTTGTAATATTTCTTGGTGGAATGAGCTTCTTAAATGCAATAATTGATCTTGTTCTTAATTTTGGACCTTTATCATTTTCCACTTATTGTTTACCAGTGTTTTATATCCTCAAGTATTAGATAAAGTACATTGTTGTGTATGTTGAGATTCACTAGCCACTTTGGGAACTATATAAGAGTTCTAAATTCTTTAATAAATATTAGCCCCTTTAATTATTTTTCCTTTTTAGAAAAAGCCAAAAACCTTATCTTCAATATGATTCTCCTCAAAAAGCCAAATTAACTGACAACTGCTGATTTTTCTGGCAACCATAGTTGATGTGTGTTTGCAGTGTTGCCCCCACCCCATCTGCTGCCAAAGGCAAAGCCAACACAAAAAAATTTGTTTTTAAAATGTGTTTTATTAGAGGTTAACTACACAAATAATATAATGTGTCAACTTTGGCACTGTCAACCAGCAAAAAAACCTCAAAATACTCATTATCAAGTGAAGAAAGGTTGAATTCTCATTGTTAACTTTACCAGAGTTGATCAAAATATTCAAAGGCACTATTTTTACATACAGGCCTTGTGTCAGGGACCCACTCACTTGGAAGTAAACTCATAAGACAATGAATGATGACAGAAGGGTTTAGGCCTGTGACCAGGGAACCTATATGAAGGGCCATCATACCCAAATAAAAATGTTTCCCAACCAATCAACAACAACCTAAAAGAGGATTAAAGCAAACTAAGAAGAAGTAAACCCCCATATACTCACCAGGAAGGCCAAAGCCAAAGGATGAAATACCATGAGAGCTTGAGTCTTAGTTGCCTGGTATATATGAAGTTTCTCTTTCACAGGAGGATTCAGGGACAGAAGAGTGGCAGTATACCAAACCTCAGGAATAATGCAACACCAAGACTTTTCAATGAACTGAGAAGAAGAAGAGGAACTAGAATTGCTCTGGTTGGTAACAATACACTGTCTCTAAAGACCTGCATCAGGAGAATCCAAACTACTCATTTATACCCAAGTGGTTCCCATAGGGAAAATCTTGGTCAATCTCATGAGTGAAATGGAGAGTGACTGGTAAAAGAGAGTAAATCAAGTGCATAGGTGAAGACTTTATTGATTGGACAAATTTCAAGATACAACTCGCCAGCCTTATAAAGTCTGGTGAAAGAAAAATCAGTTAGGATAAGAAAATAAGAAGTTTGGGGAAGTTTGAGGAAGTATTGGGAAAATTGGGAAGTTTGGGATTTAAACATGAAAACAAAAGATTATTTTAACATAAATTATGTTAAAAAAACAATTTTTTCACCAGAGCCTTCAATTACCTCAGAAAATGTTACAAAAGTAACAGTTTTGAGGCCCTGGGCGGGAATTGAACCCACTCCTAGCCACCAGGCGGGGCTAGCAGGCGGGGGAGATTTGCCTGTACCTGGATTTTTGCTTTTCAAAGCAAATCCAGGTGCAGGAATCATTCCTGCCCTGGTGGCAGCTGAGGGGCCCATTTTAGGCCCCAAAAGCTATGCCCAAGCCTTGGTGGGTTTGGCTGGGCCTGGGCAGGCTATTTTTAGCTGCCCAGTAAACCCAGATCAAGCCCACCCTCCATTAAGTAATTTGGGGTCCCCGATTGGGGACCCCTTTTTTAATCAAGTTATTTGGGCTCAAGAGAGCCTATCAATCCAGTCCAAAAATGGTGATCAAATTGGAAAACCCCCCAAAACCCCAGAAGCCAAACCTGCCAAAATCAATGACCAGCCAAGCCAAGATGGACCATCAAAAAGTCAAACAACTGTTCCTGAAAACCCCAAAAATAACCATGAAGCAGCCAACCAAACAGCAGAACCTGAGATGCCAAGCCTTGCCACACAGATAGCATCAGAAGAATACCCAGAGGCACCTGCATGTGAGTAAGTATATAAATCAGAAGCACTTGAAAATGTTCTGTATTTTCATCCTTACCAAATAAAGTTGTTATGAACCTTTGGTTCACCAATCTGTTCCCATACATATTTTTGATACTCTTCCATTTTCATACACCCAAGCCTCATTACCCATCCACTGGGATAGATAGACAGACTCCAGTTGACAAAACCAAAGCCATTGACTACTACCGTCCACCCAATTCAAAATTTGGCACTGTGCATTTCACTGAGTATCCTGCCAATCCTGACCACAAACCCTGGACATTGGAAGACTTGCAGTGGTACACCCGCCCAAACGCTCCCAAGGAACCCTACCAAATTGTCTGTGTTGGCAAAGAAATCACCATCTACCCTTTGATCTTCAACAGGAAGTACAACAATCCTGCCGCCTACTTGGCCCCCATGGAACTGCCCCTGAAACCCAAACCAACCATATCAACCCCCCCACTTCTGATGCCACTGGCCAGAGTAGTCAATCCCTGGGAGTGCTTTACCTTGCGCTCACAGGATTTATTGACTCTGCCTTTCCAGCGGCTGACCTTGGGCTGCGGCTGGGAAGGCCCTTTCCTACCTGGTAAAGTTAGGTCCCATCATCTGGTGGGCCATGTCAGTATCAGCTTTGACTCCTCCCTCACCTGCTGGAGCTTCACAGTACTCCTGGTATCCTGACAGAACACCTTCAACAGCCTGAAAATTTCAACAGTTGGCCCCACAAAAGCTGGGGCCAATGTCTGGAGCAACAGCAATAGAACCAGAATACAAGAGACAAGAAAGTACAGAGTCAAACTCAAAAGACTTGAAAATGCCACCCAAAGTGGATATTAAGCAGTTCACACATTATTTTGGGCTCCCTGATTGGCCAGAACCCTCATAGACAGGTAAAAATTGGTTCAGATTTAATTCTGTTGCAACATCTTCAATTACTCCCTCTCAGGGAATTAACGCCCCAAGTAAATCACCAAGCAGCTCACCGAGTGGTTCACTGCCCAGGCAATAAACTGGTGGCACCATTATCAGTTAACCATCTATGACGGGGATCACTCAATCCAGGTCCTAGATAGAACACAACTTGATTAAGCCTTGTGACTCAAGAGGAACATTACTCAGATAAGCCCCATGATCTCCATGACGTACATGGACAACATGTGGCTTGTCATGATACTATATAATATCCTATATTCATATTCAATAAAGTATCATTCTCTTCTTAATCTTCCCCTTTATTTTGTTTATTATACTTCCCAGAAGTATAAACTCAACAGTGGTAGCACAGGTAGGTTATCTATACCTACCCAACTCAAAGGAAAAATTCCTCCCAAGAAAAGAACACAAGCAATGTTGCTCCCTAACAGTTGGAGAGATTACAAAGTAGGACAAGACGTCCCCCCAGGCCTTGTCATCTACAATAATCTCCTTGTACCCATTGACCAGTACAACGCTCTCAAAACACGCAGACTGTTCACTACCACACCAAACATAACAACGCCTATGCAACCTGAGATACCCAATATTGTGTTTCAACGTTTACGTACCGCTGAGATTGACGCCTTTGTAGGGCTACGCCAGGAAAATGCTTTGCTTTGGATCAACAGCACCAAGAGCAAGTTTGAACAAGTGGAGTATCCCCAAAGACCCTGGGTCAGCAAAATTGCCATCCGTGTCACAGGAACTGCTTCACACTATGTTACCAAATGGCTAGCCCAACATCCTGACCAGAAGGAAAATTGGGAACTGTTCAAAGCCGCATTCCTCAAAAAGTTCTCCATAAAGGACTTGGACGTGGTAATTATGACCAAGCTTTGAACCTTCAAAATGACAGAAACCATCAAAGAATACATTACATCATATGAAGAACTATGTGATTAGGCGCCCAACACCATCAACTTTGATGAACCTGGGCCACGCCTGGACTTCTACAATGGCCTTCCCACACACATTAGATGTCAGTTCAACATGACCTGCTGCAAGAACCTCAAGGATGTATTCCTAGAAGGAAAACACGCAGCTCAGAAGTCTGACAATCTACACGCCACCAACAAATGCAAGGAAAACCCTGCAGTTAAGAGAGAGCCTTGCCCTAATAAGCAAAACAACTGAGCCAACAGTACCTAGCCTCAAAACAGGAATCACACTGAACAAGCCAACCAGGCCAGCACCAAAGATACCAACAAGGAGGGAAAAGCTCAGGGGAGTGCTTAGGCAAGCCGCTCCCCCCCTCTTCACAAGACTTGTACAGAGAACAAGACGTGGATTCAATCACCATGATCCAGGTTCCCTCCAGTGATCCTCTACTGTTTGCCGCCCAATCTGGAAATAAACTCCTTACCTATCCTTTCCGTTTTTGCAGATACCAGGATACAGCACTATTCAACACTGGAGCCAATCAATCACTCATTAACAAGAGTTTTGCAGACCTCATGAAGTTACCTACCATTCAAAGCAGCATCAAGAAAGTCATCATGGCAGACAACCACAGCACACCAGTTACCCACAAGACAAAACCTTTCCAAGCCCAAATTGGAGACGTCCAAACAACAATTAGTGGCCCCATCATTCCAATCCCCAAAAACAATATCATACTTGGGTTAGATTGGATGCAAAAGACAAAGCCTCACATCAACTGGTACAGTGCCACCCTCACTATCCAACAAGGAGAAGTCCACCATCACATGTACCCAACACATCTTGACACTCTCATGAGGGACTACATATTTGTAAAGATTATGGAAACTGAGAAAGAAACTGACATCAGCAAAATCAATTGGATCACATTTTCATATGAAGTCATCCACTGAAAAAACACAGAAATTCAGCACAAACAGAACCCAATTAGAGACCAGCTAGTCAATGAATTTCCCTCTGTATTCCAAGAAACACTGCCTGGGCTGCCCCCTGATTGGGGTATTCAACATGAGATCAACCTAAAAGGTGGCATGCCCAAAGTGCAACCCATCTACCGCCTCACACCACAAGAAGACAACGCTCTGAAAGCTTACCTTGACAAAGCACTCAAGAAAGGCCTCATCAGACCCTCAAAATCACCCTTCAGTGCTGCTGTCTTCTTTGTGGCAAAGAAAGATGGAGGCCACTGCCTGGTCACAGACTACAGGGCCCTCAACAAGGTCACAATAAAGAACAGGTATCCCCTGCCCCTAATTGATGACCTTTTTGATGCCCTGGGGGGTCCCAAATATTCACAAAAATTGATTTGACAGCAGGATATCATCAAATTTGCGTGAAACCTGAAGACATTCCAAAAACCGCATTTCAAACTAAATATGGTTCCTTTGAATGTGTTGTCCTCAATTTTGGCATGACAAACGCTCCCAGTACCTTTGTAACCTTCATGAATGAAGTATTCAAGGAACACATTAGGAAAAGAGCAGTCATCTACCTGGATGACATCATCATTTACAGCCCCAACCTACAACAACACTGGGAAGACATCCGTGCAGTCCTCTGTACCCTGCAAAAAAACCAACTAGTTGCCAAACCATCCAAATGTGAGTTCTTCTCAACTGAACTTCCATTCCTCAGCCATATCATCAGCAAGGACAGTATCAAGCCAGATCCAGACAAAATACGCGCTATAACAGAGATGCCATCCCCAAGGAACAAGAGCAAACTCCGCACCTTTCTTGGAATGATAGCCTATGTATGCAAGTTCATCCCTGACTGGGGCGCCCTAACAGCTCCCTTGCCAGCCATAACTGGAAAAACAACCAAATTTGTCTGGACACCCCTACAAGACCAACATTTCCGCCAACTGAAAGAGTGCATGGTTACTGCCCCCATCCTGAAATACCCAAACTGTGAGGGCATCTATGAGCTAGAAACCCACGCCTCTGATTATGCCATAGGGGGAGTCCTCCTTATCCAAACAGCCCAAAAGGACTTCCTCCCCGTAGCATACAAATCAAGGAAACTATCAGACAGCAAACAAAGATACCCTATACACGATAAGGAATTGGTTGCCATCATACACTACCTTATGAAATGGCAATGCTATTTGGAACAAGCCCAGACATTCAAAGTACTCACCAACCACAAGTCTGATATTTTTCAAAACATAACAACACCTGTCAATAAGACAATCCAAATGGATGAGCCTCATATAGAGATACCCCATGCAAATTGAATACAAGCCAGGCAGAGAGATGCTTACTGCAGACGCCCTATCAAGGCTATACAATAAACACATCCTCCACACCGATGGTAACCCCAACTGGCCCATGTTAATCATGGGGAATCTCCAGGAAGGGCTCCCACCTGGCACACCAATGAACATCCAAGAGAAAGTCCTCAAGAACAAACATCTGTTCAAAAACGTATATGGTACCCTTCACCAAATCCTTCCAAATGGTGACACTGTACCCTACGTCCCGTCAACACAAAAGATTGACACAATCCTCCATCATCACAGAGATTTGGGACACACCTGTAGCAGAAACTTGCATGAATATCTCAAGACTCACTACTGGTGGCCCAACATGCTAGATGATATCAGAGAGGTACTGGAACAATGCAAGGTCTGTGAGAAGTATGCATGAACCAAAGCTCCACCCAAGTCAGTAGTACCTGTATCCATCACACAACCCTTCAAGGTATAGCCGTTGGATATTGTGGGACCTATGCCTGATGAAAGCAAAGGAAAGAAGTACATCATCACTGCCATCAACTATGCAACCAGATGGCCCGTAGCGCAAGCCACAAAGGAGCACAAAAGCAATGACGTGAGAAGATTCATTGGCAAGGAAATCATAGCCAAGTTTGGAAAGCCGGACCTCTTAATCACAGATGGGGGCACTGAACTCAAAGCTATTGAAACCAACATCTATCTCGCCAAAAATGGAATAAAACATGTCACAGCCAGCCCATATCACCCACAAGCAAATGGACATGTAGAACAACTAAATGGCTCTTTAGTGGAAGCCCTCAGCAAGTTGTCTGCCAACAATCCAAAAGCCTGGGTTGACATGCTACCAACCGCCCTTATGGTCTGCAGAACACAAGTCAACCACAATACGGGCAAAAGCCCTTATGAACTTATCTATGGTCAAAAACCCTCACTTTTCAGTACAACCACGGAACACAACTGCCACTTCCAAAGAAGATACCAGAAAACAATGACCTAAAAGTACTACAAGTCAGAAAGGACCAAGAGACAATGGAACACCAAAGGGTTCAGCAGGAAGCAATCCCATTGCAACAAGAAAGGTTCAAAGTTGGAGACAAGATCTGGGTTGTCAATTGCAACCAACATAAACTAGATCCAGGGTTACGCAGGCCAGGCATTGTCATGGAGGTGAAGCCCAATAACACCTACCTCATCAAAGGGATTGGAGCTCAAACTGAATTGAAACATATGCACCATGACTGACTCTGTTTGTGTAAGGCAAGAGCAGCCCAACAAAATTCAAGGCTTCCTGTACCTAACGCCCAACTGGACCAATATCAAGCCCATATCTCCAGATACTCTCAAGAAGGTTCCCAAGGCTCTGCCTTCCAGCACCCCAGGGGGAGATGTTGCAACATCTTTGATTACTCCCTCTCAGGGAATTAACACCCCGAGTAAATCACCAAGCGGCTCACCAAGTGGTTCACTGCCCAGGCAATAAACTGGTGGCACCATTATCAGTTAACCATCTATGACAGGGATCACTCAATCCAGGTCCTAAATGGAACACAACTTGATTAAGCCTTGTGACTCAAGAGGAACATTACTCAGATAAGCTCCATGATCTCCATGACGTACATGGACAACATGTGGCTTGTCATGATACTATATAATATCCTATATTCATATCCAATAAAGTATCATTCTCTTCTTAATCTTCCCCTTTATTTTGTTTATTATACTTCCCAGAAGTATAAACTTGACAATTCTAATCTATTATAACTTTCTAGGTGATCAACTAAGTGTAGAAAATCAGCAGGTTCAATCCTTGTTCCCACAATTAATGAATTAATTAATTAATTTAACTGGGTCATAATTAACAGGTAATATAGAACATATATTACCAATTAACTCTTCATTTATAGGGAATATAGATAACCCAAAAGTAGAAGAGCCCTCTACTATCAAGCCCACTGACTGATTGTTGGCAGGAATATTATCCAAAGGACTCCTGACACCTTGCTTAAGTTAATCAGAGCCTTGCAAAGTTAAGTTTAAAGCAGCAAGTTTTTAAATATGTAAAATATTTAATTAACAAAGCATAATTATAAAAGTACATGGATAAAAATGTTTATTAGTAATAATATTATGCTATGAGAAGCTGGGGAAGGATTTTTCACCATAGTGGGTGTTGAAAGTTAAGAAACTCTCTTCACTAGTCAGCCTGATAGGGTGTTAATTTGGTGGGTTTGATCACCACCCATAGTGTGACACATTAATTTAAGCTTAAATCTGAGCCTTTGACTAGTTAAATGCCATACTAATTATATGGTACATGGATAATGTCAAACAGGAATTGAGCCAAAGTCTCTTTTTTCAAAAAATTACATACAAAATCTATTAAAAATCAAGCTTAACTTATATAGCAATAATTGATATAGAAATCCAGAATATACATAAGGTAAAACAAGGTGGCACTTGATTAATGTATGTACAACTAAAACCTGTGTAGTAAGCTTGGGAGTCTATTTTACAACTATGGATAATAACAAAAATATAATAGTAAATAAAAATATATATATTTGTGAATATGTTTTTATTAATCAAATTGATCTAAGGCTTAAAAAGTGTCAACTTGGTTGCTTTTACTTTTAGAAAGTTGATTTCTGGTGATTTTAATTTTAATTAGTAAATTCACATATAAGTTACCTCTTAATTTGGTCTTTGACAAATGAATTTTTAGTAGGAGTCAACTTTCAGTGTTTTATTTTTTGTTTTGCACCCCTGAATTACTAGTAAAAAATAGCTAAAACCACTTACACATAATTTAATAAAGATTCACATAACTGTAAGTTGACTCCCTGGCAGTCAGCAATTTATTGACTATAGAGGAGTCAATTTCACCACAGTTGCCCAGAATATTTCACCTTACATCAGTTCTCTTCCTTCTTTGGAAGACTTTGCTTTTTTGGAGATGTTTGGTAAATCTTTTAACAATGGGTATCCTAGTGTGAAACTCCTCAAAAAATATACATTCTGTTCTAAGCAGTCAATTAATGATTAAAACATATCATTTTATAGCTACACAAACAAAAATTCATGTAATGTTTTATGACATTAAAAAACGTATACACTCTAAGGATCTTCTCATTTTTTGAATCATACTAAGAGAAAATTTACTACTTGTAAATTGCTAATTATTTATAAAAAATTATAAATATTCTTTGTAGGCTGATCATGTAGCTTGGAATTAGTCTAGCATAAGTGCTAATTCCTAGAAAAGACAATAAAAATATAAAAGTTTTGTTAAATGCATTGCATTTGGATCTGTCAGCTGAAATACAAAAACAAAAAGCCAATTAATGCTATTGGAAAAATTTCTCTTGGTAAAGTACCCCATTTGAGATATTGAACCCTTCACACCCTCTCCCTCAAGTCTAGCTGTTCCCTATAACTAATTAGTTGGTTGATGAGAATGTGAATTGATTTTCCTGGTTGGACTTCTGCATGCTGCAGGATGTCAAAGTTTTAGATGTTGTTGTGGGATTCTAAAAGTTGCAAATCCACATTTGATTTGATTGAGTCTAAGCTTAATCCCTATCAACTAAATAAAAATCAATGAAAACTACTGTAATAATTTATATTGTTTAAAAACAATCTCATTCACAGAATAGATAATATATTTGTATAGTTGTATATTTTAGCATTATCAGAACTATCAGAACAACTAATAAGGTGTATACCTTTCCTCGAGAAGCTTAATAGTAAAAGCCTTCCTATGTACTAAAGCCATTTCCAACATTTTTCACTACAAATCAGTTAGAATAGTTAATTTGACAATATAAATAAGTTGCATATTCCTACAAACTAACAATATACTGATACTCTATACAATAACATTATATCACATACAACTAAAGTAACACTTTGAAAATCACTTTTTATATAAATCAAGTTCAGTTGCAATTAGCCAAAAGTATTTTTCTTTTTCTAGTCAAATCTTCATGACTTGCCAATCTACTGAAGCTATTTTTAACTAAACAAAATTGCCCACATAAATAGATACCAGTAATCTAGCTTTGAATAAGGCTTTTTAAACCAAAAGTTAGGTAGATTTAAGAAGCATCTAGAATTTGTTTTTTAAATTTAAGTAAATAAATACAAAGAAGCTTGCCATACTTTATTGGAAATTTCCCAAAAAACAGTGCATTTGTACATACACTTCTTAGAAGTGTATATAATAAGATTTTAAATTTAAATAAAACTTAGTTTATTTTAGAAATGATAGATAATTTTCCAAATTATTTAGCTTTTGCTCTAGCATCATATACTTTTTATTAATGCAAAAACGCGCTAATTATAAAAGTTTTTAGGATATGAAGCTTTGTATATCCTGATTATGCTTTAAATCCCGATCTGAAGGTAATTTTTCTGGTGGTTCAAACCCGATTCCCAGGAAAGCCAAGTTTTTAAGTAAGAAATCACAAATGAACATCTTTCTGATTTTATATCATCAATTAAATAACACTTTTAGTTTGCTCTCAATTAAGGTACAGAATTTCATTTATCTTCTGATTTTGCTATTTTGCACAAAACACTAGTGAGATTGCTCTAAATTATTTGAAATAAAATTATTTTACAAGGTTCTTAGCCCTGATATACTCTAGAATTATTTTATTGAATATAGTTAAAAAGGGCAAGTATCTAAAAGTTTAACTTTTTAAAACAGGTAGGACTTGGAGTTTAATTATTTTGCCAATTTTCTTCAGAACGGGTTGAACTATCAACTGTAATTTTTCAGCGTTAAGTTAGAGTTCGACTAATTTTTTGAACTGACACAACAAAGTAATACTTTTGTTTTATTTGTTATCTTTATAATTCTTGTCGTACTTGCAGTATCTAATTAAGTTTTAAAGTTTGGTGAGAATTATGTATGCTGCTATAATAAACCTTTCCGATAAAAACTGTCACTATTTATTTACCAAACACAAAATACAGTATTTTCGAAGCTTCAAGGATATAAAAAACTTAGGATTTAAACAAAATATGCTCAAGCTAAAAAATAGTAATAGTATCGTATTTATACTTCTGGGAATTAGATAAAACAAATAAATTAAGTTTTATAGTTTGGTGAGAATTATAGATGGTATTATAATAAAACATTTAAAACTGTCACAATATATTGTACCACACACAATATACAGTATTTTCGAAGCTATAAGAATATAAAAGGCCTAGGATTTAAACAAAATATGCTCAAGCTAAAAAATAGTAATAGTATGTGTATATACTTCTGGGAAATATATAAAAAAATAAGTTTTAAAGTTTGGTTAGAATTATAGATGCTATTATAATAAAACATTTAAAAACAGTCACAATATATTATACCACACACAATATACAGTATTTTTGAAGCTATTAGGATATAAAATCATTGTTGCCTAAAATAAGATATACTCAAAGCAAAATAAAAGAGCAATGGTTTGATTTACTGATTATAAATCATTAGGCTTGAATTAACAGTTAGCAACATGCTATTCAGGAAGTAAAATTTAAACCAAATGTACTAAAAAATAAAAATAAATCTATGATATCAAAAAAAAACAAAAAACAACTCATTATACCAAAAAGATATTGGGTGTTTTCTAGGTGTAAAATACATAATTATTTATACTATATAGCACCACCAGTTGTTTGAAATGTAAAAATAGAGTAGCCTCAAAAGCAATTTTTCAAACACAAAAAAATGATCCTGCACAATTTGGATCATATTTGTAACAAAAGTATGCTAAACTTATAAATATGGTTCCCATTATGGAGAAAAACACTAAAAAGCCATTAAATGAAGCTCTGAAAGGCTGTTCTTCAATCTTCATTGTTGTAAATGTGCTGTTTTAGCAGAGTTACAAGGGGAAAAATGTTTAGAAGCTAGATAATAATCTTTATTGAGAGATAGCAGTTATATAGTCATTGTGAATCAAGGATAACAGGAACATGATTGTGTCAATCACATGGTTGGATGGTGAAGGGGTGGCTTGATCCTGGCAATGAGTCAAGCGCCAAAATGAGGTATCCACCATAAGGGATCATAATTTGTTCATGTTGTTGGATTTGGCTATTCAAGTGACTTCCTAGTCTGGCTTTGAGTGGCCAGGTAATTGGATTGCAGGTCACAAACCTGCTTGTTTTGAACCATGCTGGCAGGTTGAGCCTGCTGTTTTGACACCCCCTGACTGAAGGTTGTCCTCCTCTGGGGGTAGGTTGTCAGGAGCCCGGGCGCTGTACTGGACTAGCTGTTGTTCTGTGGCAGGCAGGGCGGTTTTGCGTTGTTTTTGTCTTTTTTTTGATGGGTCTCAGGAAATCATGGTGCAGGGGTTTGTCTTATTTGCGCTTCCCAAGTCCTTGCACAAGGTAATTGTTATTGTTGTTTACCTTTAGAATGATTGCTGGTCCTACTTTCTTGGGTTGTAGTTTGCTTTTATCAACATTCATGACCCAAACTTTGTCCCCAATTTCATGTCTATCTTGGATGGGGACAAAGGTTTTTTTTGCAGACGTTCATTTTCCTTTTCTGTTTGCTTGCTGTTGGCCTCTATAACTTGAGGGTCTGAGCGCGGGGACTCTACTTGGGATTTCCAGTTTGGGTCCTGTTAAAGCTTGGATGATGTTTGGCTGTGTGCTGTATACCCACTCAAAAGGGCTTTTTCTGGTGGATCTGTTCACTCAGGGTTGGCACACAAGTAGTGCAGTTGATAGCTGCTTATAACAGTCTTCAGGTCTCCTGGCAATGAGTTTGGCTAAGGCTTGCACAAGGCTGCCATTTAGCTGCTCTATATGTTCATTGGCCTATGGGTGGTATGGTGTTGTCACAGTATGTTTGACCCCATTTTTAGCAAGGTATATGTTGGTTTTTTGGAGGTCAATTCTTTCCCTCCATTGGTTATCAGGAGTGCTGGCTTTCCAAACTTGCTGATTATTTCTCTTTCTATGAATTGTTGCACATCATTGCCAGCGTGCGCCTTTACTGCTTAGGCTACTGGCCATCTTGTAGCAAAGTCTATGGCAGTAATGATGTAATTCTTATTTTTGTGTTTTCCTGACATGGGGCCAACAACATCAAGGGCCCATACCTTGAAGGGTAGTTGTGTGCAGATGGGTAGTACTGACTTTGGAGGGGTTTTGCTTTTGGCAAACTTTTTGCATACTTCACATTGGTCTAGGACTTCTTGAATGTCACAATACAGGGTTAGCCACCAGGCCTTGTGTTTAAGGAATTTGTATAGGTTGCAGCTCTTGGTGTGTCCTAGGCCTCTGTGATAGCGTAGGGTGGTGTCTACTTGCTGGTGCGTGGGGATATAGGGAATGGTAGTACTGTCAGACATTTTTCTGTGCAGGGTCCTGTACACGTCAGCAAATAGGTATTTGTTTTTGATAACTGTTTCCTTTGTTATGTCGGTTGTATCAGGGGGGAAACCCTCATCCTTTTTTTGTAGTACCAAGAGAGGCCAGTCTGGGTCAAGCCCATTTTTCCCTCCTTGTGGCACAGACATATAGGCGTGAGAGGGCGTCTGCCATGGCAAATTCTGGACCAGGTTTGTACTGTATGAGCATATTGAATCTCTCCAAGAGCTCTATTCAGCAGACTTGGCGGCAAGATAGATTTGCTTGGGTTTTGAAATATATGAGCAACTTGTGGTTGGTTAATGCTGTGAACTCTTCCTGCCGTTCCAGATAACAACGCCATTTGACTAGACAGTGCACAATGGCCAGCAGTTCCTTGTTGTGGATAGGGTATGGACACTTGCCATCCATCAACTTTTGTGATTCATAAGCTACAGGCAGGAAGTCACCATCATTATTTTTGATTTTAGTACTCCCCCAATGGATGCATCTGAGGCGTTGGTTTCCATTTGGTATTTTCTGTTACATTTGGGGGTATTGCAGGATAGGAGCTGTCGTGAGTTTCTCCTTGAGGTGTCTAAAACAAAGGTCACATTGGGGGGTCCACACAAACTTGGATTTGGCGCCTGTTATGGCAGATAAAGGGGCAGTCAAAACGCCAAAGTCAGGTATGAAGCAGCATACATAGGCCATCATCCCCAAGAAGGTGCAGAGTTCCAACTTATCCTTGGGTGGCAGCATCTTTCATATAACCTGTATCTTTTGACTGTTGGGTTTGATGCTATCCTTTGAGATTATATGTCCCAGGAAGGGTAATTGCTTGCAGAAGAACTGGCACTTGGGGGGCTTGGCCAACAGTTTGTGTTGTGCCAGGGTAGCAAAGACTGCCTCTAGGTCCTTGTGGTGCTGTTCCACTGAGGGGCTGTAGACAATGATGTTGTCTAGGTAGACTAGAGCATGCTTGCATATGTGTGGCGCAAACACTTTATTCATGAAGGTCACAAAGGTGGAAGGGGTGTTTTTCATGCCAAAGTTGAGCACCATACATTTGTATGAGCTGTATTTAGTGTGAAAGGCTGTTTTGGGGATGTCTTCCTCCTTAATACAAATTTGGTTGTAGCCTGCAGTCAGATCAATCTTAGAGAAGACTGTGGCTCCTCCCAAGGTGTCAAAGAGATTGTCAATCAGTGGTAGTGGATAACAATTCTTGATGGTAACTTTGTTTAGGACTCAGTAGTCTGTGACCAGACGTAAGGTACCATCCTTCTTGGCCACAAAGAACATGGTGGACCCAAGAGAGACTGTGAGGGGCGGATAAGTCCTTTCTCCAACACCTCCTTGAGATAGGTGCGTAGGGCGTCATCTTTGTTTGGGGTCAGCCTGTAGATAATGCTGCTTTGGGGACATCTCCTTTGAGTTGGATGGAGTGTTGAATATGTTTCTCAGGGGGTGGCCCAGGTAGCACTTCCTTGAAGATTTCTGGATGGCAGGCCACAATTTTGCAATCCTGAGGCGTGGAGCTATCCTGATGATCTTTAAAGTGTATGATCTTGTACTGGCAGGAGCCCAGCCAATTCCCTTCAGGTTTTCCTTTTTGTCCAGGGTCTCTGTGATGCGCACAAAGACGTGGCTGCGTAGGAGTTGGTCCACTGAGTCAGGGTAGATCTGGTGGTTGACACCTTCACACTTGATGGTCAACACTGAGGTTGCCCAGTCTACATGAGGATTGTTCTTTTGTAACCAATACAACCCCAGTACAATGTCAAACTTTGGAAAGTTAATGACGGGACCTTGGATGGTGGAGTGAAGGTTCTTAAGCATGACAGAGAAGGGGGAAGTTTCCCTTGTCACGGCAATGTGATGTTCATCATCCAGGACCATGTTTTTAATCTGAAAAGAATTAGTGGCTAGCTTGAACTTATCTACAAAGCTGCTGTTGACTAGGGTTCAATCCACACTGAATCCAGGAGTGCTGAGCCTGTGTAACTGCAAAAACAGAAAGGATAGGACATCAGTTTATTGGGATGTCTGGCAATGGTGTACAGTAAAAGGTCCTCCAAGGGTACTTGGATCATTGGGCATTGCTCCACGTCCTTGGTCAGTACTAATCATTGGATAAGTCAGGAGTTGTGTGGGGAGAGCTTGGCTTGCTTAATGCTCTCTCTGGGCTTTTCCCTCATCTTGATTGCCTTGCGTGGCAGTGATACGGAAATGAGTACAATTTGACTGGCCATTGTTTCCATTCCCATGTCTGTTTGAGCTTGTGGATTTACGTTTGATGCTATTCCTGTTGTTTCCAGGGGTGGTTGAGTAGAGCGCCTGCCAGTGTGAGAATTCTTGGGCCTCTCTTGTTTTTCAGTTTATGCCTTATAAAGGGTGTTGGAGGTTTGTTCTTCTTTCTCTGCCTTGCAGTACAGGCTTTGTAGATTGGTCACTTGGTCTAGGTTCACGTGCCTCATTACATGCAATTTAAGGGCGCCATAGTACATGAGGTGTGTGGCTGGGGTGTCAAAAGCCATGTCAGAGGGTGCGCAAAGTTGGAGTTCCTTGTAGGTGCAGGTGAGTTCCTTCACAGTGCCTGTCTGGGTTAGGTTCTTTACTTGGCGTATGATCATGAGTGCTATGTCCTTAAGCACAAACCTTTCCAAGAAGTCTTGCTTGAAGGTATCTCAGTTCTTGTCAGTGTGTTCTTTGTGCCACTTGTCACACCAGGTGCCAGCATTGTGGGTCAGTTGGATGAAGATTTCTGCAATCCAAAATTGCTGTGGGCATTCCATCTGGGCCAGCTTGCTCTGGGTAGACTGGATCCATGCGGCAGCAGTGTTGGCGTTGTCCCAGTAAAAGGTTCCAAGGCAGCACTTTGTAGTCTTTGGGCTACGTAGGCGGGCATGGTGTTTTTGTTGGTTGGCTGTGGAATAGAAGAGGGAGCCTGAAAGAGCCCTCATGCAGACATGGCGTTGAAGGCAGGTAGTGGAATCACCGTGTTCTGGTACAGGACAAAGCCATCAGGTATCTTGGTACCAGGGGTGTACGGGGTCCAGTCCAGCGGGAGGCCAGACATAATTCTGTCAAGGGTTTGTTGGCCGTGGCACGTGCAGGCAACAGGCAGAATTTTTCAATATAAGGTAGGATGGACAATCTACCTGTGCTACCAATGTTGTAACTGTGCTGTTTTAGCAGTTGCAAGGGGGAAATGTTTAGAAGCTAGATAATAATCTTTAATGAGAGATAGCAATTATATAGTCATTGTGAATCAAGGATAACAGGAACATGATTGTGTTGATCACATGGCTGTATGGTGAAGGGGGTAGCTTGATTCTGGTAATGAGTCAAGCACCAAAACAAGGTATCCACCATAAAGGATCATCATCTGTTCATGTTTTTGGATTTGGCAATTTGAGTTGACTTCCTAGTCTGGCTTTGAGTGGCTGGATAATTGGATTGCAGGTCACAAACCTGCTTGTTTGGAACCTTGCTGGTGGGTCAAGCCTGCTGTTTTGACATCATGAAGGAGGTTTCAAAGTGAAGAAAGAGGAGGATATATTCTTGCCCATAATTCTTAGCTCTACTAATGGTGTAAAGGGTTATTTCATTGGAGAGGTTTTTTTAAAAAGCTTATGTTTTATGGGGACACAATCCTCAACTTCCAGGTCTTGCACATTAGTTGTACTAAGAAGAGAACTCATAACAAATGAATCCAAGGGCTTGTCACTAACAAAGTGATGATATCTCCTGGTGCCAAACCTTTAAAGGTGGCCAATGAAGGACACTAGTTCTAAGCTTTATAGAAAAATTGTAAAAGTTATTATCAAAGATCCATTCTTACATGAGGAGGCCTCCAATCAAGTGTAAAACTCCAGTGGGTTAAACCCTAACAAGGTGACACAACTGAAATACTATCATTAACAAATGCATCATATAGGCTCAGATATTGTAACTCTCTAGGAAGGGGTGAAATTATGGGGGAAGAAGTATAGTGAATAGTAACTTAACATTTATCACAAAGCTCCTGGGCAGACTAAAAGAGGGACAGGTTTTTTCACAACCAGCTTAAATTTCTTATAGAGGTGTTTCCATGGACAATATTTGGTAGGTTCTGAAGGATTATAATTATTGATATATTTTTAGCAGCAAAAAGAAAGCTATAAAAAAGATTAATCATAGTGTCAACAGAAAAGTCTTATGATACATTATGGAAATAATTGTTTTTGATCCCATAAAATTCTCATAAATAATTTTCAAAAGGTAAACAAATATAGAAGAATTTTAATAAATAAACTGTTTGAAATTTTTATAGCACCCATGACCCTTTTCTTGAGGTCATTAAATACTATAGGGGGTTAGAAATCTTGGATATTGCTTGTTTGTTCAAAGTTACAGAAAGATTTTAGTCTTGCCAATGTACTCTTACTGTCCTAAGCAGAGGACACTACAGACTACAGTAGAATATAACTATGTAAATAATTAAGTTTATCAAGGCTGAAGTACAGTCTAGCCAGCAGCAGAAATATATTCAGGTGTAACTAAGAACTTGTTATCATCAATTTAGTTGCATGTATCTATATATACTACAATAACCTTTGTCCTTGTCCTTTCAAACTGTTTCCAGTGACCAACTTTGCAATAGGTCTATTTTTCCTGGCTATATCTATCCTGATTGGCTGTCCTTGGCATATGTGCTGTACTGGCCTATATCAAGGCGTACATGGTACCTCATCTACATCCTATGCTCTTCTTGAGCTAGCCTACTGGCAATTATTGTTTGGCTGCACCTTTACGTGCCCCTAATGGAACTAGGAAACTACACTGTATTTGGTTGATGCTTAGAAGTAGTCCCAGTTCTATCTTCCTACTTAAGAAGGTAGAATAATGGTATTACTGTTTTTCTTTTTTGGTTTAATCAGTGATCTGTTTCTGGGGGCAAGCCTTCTGCTTATTAACATGTTGGGTTGAGTTTAGGATTATACGCCATATAATAGCTGACTTGATATGTAATCAAACTGATAATTACCTGCATGTAATGTTATTGAAAATTTGATATTCCATAGCCCTTTGCAATTCCATTAGTTTTATATGAATTTATTCACCTCTCAGGCTGGGATGGGGCTGAGATGATTCAATATCCAGTGGTAAATAGAGGATGTAGCCTGATTGATGGTCTATTAATTGCACGGTATGCAATCTGTTACAGTAGAAAATCAAATGGAAGGAATAGTGCACCCTTAAAAAACCCGTAATCAGCAAAGAACCACAGCCAAACCCCTGAAAGAAATTGACAACTTAAATGCTGTCATAGACAAAAAATGGGTCAAAGCTGGGGTTGCCCAAATAGCCCTCAAAAATCTGGATCTGCCTTATTTTTCCCCCAAATAACTATGACAAGAAAATTATGTGTTATACACTATTTGGGGATGGCAGTGCTTGACTTGCTGGTCACTGGAATTTTTCAAATTATGATGTCATTGACTTGAATTCCAATTCAGGACCACCAACTGCTGAAAATATTCTCACCAGCCAATCAGAAGCCACAAAATCCCCTCCTGCCCCATCCTGAACTCCCTTAAGACTTTCCCATTTCCCCTCTAGAAACTTGTTTCTAGATAGCTTAATTTACCTCAAAATAAAAGAAAGTTTATCCCAAAATGATGGTGTATCTGGGGCTGTTTGCCCCTGTCCTCAAAAGACTAGCCTTTGTGGCAGTCAAGGTTGCCATCAACTCCATGACCACAACTTGGCCTGCCCTTTATATGCTGATGACTTCCAATTCTTTCTCTAATTTCCCCTTGCAAATCATTTGCTTGTTGACAGGTTTGACCTCCATCTTCTGCTACACCGCCATTGGATCCAAGATGTTGAACCTGTCCTCCTGATTTGGCATCCTGCTTGTCAAGCAACTCACAATCTGTTTATTATATCCTCATCATATTTCCTTGAATCACACTGCATACCATTTCACTCTAACACAATTAATGATAATTACTATATAAGCTAACAATTATACACCTTATATTAGCTATATCAATTAGAATAAACTGGTGATTGCACAGTGGATAATTGCCACAATTAATAGGATGATAATCTATTGATAATATATTGTGTAACTGATAAGATCTGCATGTAATGGTTATCATGATTATTTTTGGTCACTCAGCCTAATCTCACATAAGGAAAATTCTGTCTTGCATCTCTGAGAACTTACAATTCTGAGTGTGATGACTGATGGATTAGAAATGTGTGCTGCAAGACATTCTGCAAGCTGCAGCCTGAAGAAAACACAAAAAGGACAATTGATTTACTTCTGAAATAAATGATATGGCTTGGGTATTTGGAATCAGGCTGGGGTTTAGATTCTCTACTTTATTTTGATCAGTGTGAGAGATGGGGGATAAACTTAATAAACTTGTCTCAGTTTCTTGAAGAACAACCCACCAGGACGCCAAGAAGTTATTCTCAGGATGGACGCTTGTATAAGAGTACACATGGACAAGGAGAGGGATACATGGAGAGGCAAGCATTTACCCTCATAAGCAGCATGCCTGAAAGCAGCCAGGACGTATGTATTGGATCAAACACATGAGACAGAATGGAGTCAGAAGGGGGAAGAGGGTCTTCATTCAGAATCTGAACATGGGTCAGGGTCAGGGTCACTTCTGGGTAGGGATCAGGAAGAGAAACCTTTACCAGGGTAATCTTCATATCATCAGAAGTGAGACTTTTGACAAGGTTTTCTCCAGTTGATAACAAGTTTAAGGCTCTGCCAAGCAGGTCACCCAAAAAATTATATATAACTGCTTGAGTTGTAGGAGAAATTATTTCTATATGTTTTTCTTGGAAGAACTTACCTTCTTTTAAGTCTGACAAAGCTGACAACAAATACAAAAAGCCTATAAAATAGTTTGGTTTAATGGGTAATGCTGCCACTTAAAGGGGTTGTTGGACACTTGAAGTGTCTCACAGCATCCCTTACTGTGGCATTGCTAATAAAAGTAAATATATATAACTGGACTTAATTTAGTCATGTTTGCCTAAAAGGTAAGAGAGTCAAAAATGATATAAAACTTTACTAATGATGATTGGAGCTTAGAATGCTTTCATCAACTATTTTTGGCCAGTCCTATCTATCTCTCTGCCAAACAGATAAGATTAGATTTACTAAGCCATTGTAAGCCATCACTAACCACAGTACTAACTTTTCAATTTTAACGCTGTAAATTTACTTCAAAATAAAGGTAAGCTTCTAAATATATATTTCTAACTGTTTTAGCATAGTAGATCAAGGATATTTAAGGTAAGCATATTTTTTAAAAATTTGAAGATAACTTTGATTTATAAAGGTAACAATTCTTAAAAAAATCCAATTCATTTAAAATTCAAAACAAAGGCTTAATTTCAGGTAATCATTATTAATAAACTACTAATTGTCTTCAAATCCTTTTAGATGGACTTGGTCCACAGCAAATAAAGGTTATATAAGTTATTTTTTCATCAAATTTACTAACCTAGATTAAGAAATTCCAGATTTTTGCCCTGAAGTTAATCATGGGAATGGTAAGTTATGTTTTGAATCACTAATATTTTTAACCAAGCTGCATTTCAGGTAACTATTTTCAAAAATAAACTACTACCCTTCAATTCTTTTAGATGGACTTGGTCCACGGCAGACCTTGGGGTGGGTAAGTTTTTTTTACTAAATTAACAACCTAAATGTAAAAAGCCAAATATTACCCTGAAGCCAATCTTGGATTGGGTAAGTCATTTTTCTGATTACCAACCTTTTTTAGAAAACACATTTTTACCTATAGCATATCATGTTTTAGATAAGTCATCTTTTCCAATTTACTAACCTTAATTTCAAGCCCCAGATTTCTGCCTACAGAAGATCCTGGGTTGGGTAAGTTTTTTTTAGAGTAAACAGATATTTTTCCAAAAAACTGTTTGTTCAATTTAGTTTTTTGAACCAACTAGCTCTTTTTTACCCAAATTCAACTTTTTACCATTAAGGTAATCTATTTGACTTCATTACTTTAAACTTTTTTTAGCTTGATCTTTGAATATTAAGTTTAATCTTATTTTTACATGATTAATAAATATCAAAAAGTATATTTTAAAGTTACTCAGTTTTAAGTTCTCTACCAAGCAATTATGATTTGCTTAGAAAACTTTAATTAATCTTCATGTTTTAATGGTTATAGTCAAGTTTTGGCTAATTGTGATAAAAAAGTGTCCTGTCTCTCCTTAAAATCTTTTTCACCCAAACTAGAACATTTATAATAATTTTTATTTCACCCTCATCTGCAAAACTCCAGCACCACATAAACTACTTAAATACATCATATGCAATAGCTATTATAAATCTTTTGAATTTCTTCTGCTCATAAGATCAGAGGGCTCCTCTTTTAAAAGACCACTATAATTAGTTAATTTTCTGAGTTAAAAAATATACTAGAAATTCATAAAAAATCAATTTTAGACCATATTACAGTAGTTTCATTTTATGATCTTTTCTACTAAAATCAAAAGCAATATAACTTACCAGAGGGTATGAACCCACAAAAATAAAATAAAATAAAATAAAATGCTATGAAGCTAATATACTAACACATTGGATAACTAAAAATACCTACAAAATAAAACACTATATTATCAAAAATAGGAAATAATGATATCAAAAATCAGAGTACCACATAGAATTAACATATATTTATAAAGAAATCCATATCAATATGTTAATAAATAAAATATGCAGTCACCAACAAATAAAGACTGTATCTTAGTAAAAAGGTGTGCTACAAAAAAATATATTAAGCCTTTTAACTACAAAATAATGGTTCAGGAACCAAAGAGATTTTTATAACATGTACTTGATCTTTATTAATATGAGTTTTTAATGTCCATTGGAGTTCAACATATATAAAGAAAATAAAGAATTTAAAAAAGCTGCAGTTTCAAGATGTGAAAAAAATACAGTGCTTTTCAGAGCTGTTGAGATAGACAACCAAAACAAGTGCTGAGCATACAGAATTCATGCACAACACAAATTTTAAGTGGGCTAATTTTATTTTTAACATGTATAAATTGTTAATTTTTATGTGAGAAAACTTGGTGTTCCATGTATGGGTTTGTTTGTATACAGTAGTTTTAAAAGCTATGGCAACAACCAAAAATACCTCAGATTTAAACAAAATGATTTCAGATTTAAGCAAAATGATTTCAGATTTAAACAAAATCCAAGCTGTAAAAGATTCAGGATTCAATTAATTTATAAAATTTCAGTTAATAAATGGACTGTCAAACAAAAAAATTTCACTAGCCCATTATACAAAATTATATCAAACATCAAGTGGTGTAGTTCAAACCACAAACAAAATGAACTGACGCAACAAGTGAAATGAATGGATGCTGTTCTGGAGTATATTATAATACAATCAGGATTCATATGAGGCACCAACAGAAGAACTAAAGTAAAACAAAACTTGAGCAATCTAGAAGCAAGATTACACAAGCATAAAACAAAATGAACTCACACAAGATGTGTAGTATGAGCAGCCTAAAATAGAAAAATAACAGTTTTACAGCCAATCAACAGCTATCCAATTTAGGAACAGAGGCATTTTATCCATTTTCATGGTTCCAGATTTGTATGAAAAGGTTTTGAGAACCTTCTAAATATGAACTTGAGATTGCAATAAAAATAAATCATTAAATTTTAAAATTTCTACTTTTAGTGATTTTATCCTAGGTTTTTTACAATGGTTTTTAACAGCAATATCTTTGACAGCGCCAGCAGCCAAGCCAGCAGCAGCCAGACCAGCTTCAATGGAGGCAAGGCTCAGAATGTGGAGGCACCTGTTTACACCCAAGCCTTTGAGGCGGGTAACGAGGAAGCTGACCTGTACCTGACCACCAACTCCTATAACTTTGACTTGTTCAGTAGTCACATAGTGTCTAGCTCTACCCCTGCTCTTGTACCCACCCCCGCACAAGCTGCCCACCAACCAACCAATCAGGATGGCAACCTTGATTCAGAACAACTTCCTGCCACAAGCCAACCTGCCCTCTTACAGCCAATCAGGCTTCAGCTCCCCCGGCCCAGAGCCCCAAACAACAAATCATCACCGTCCAAATTCTTCAGGAAATGGTGGCACTGAATCTACAGGTTCTGTCCTGGGAACAGATTGCTGCCCAGTTGCAATTTACCCAGGCTACTGTCATGCAGGAATTCAACAACCTGATGAATAAGGGGAATCTGATTGGGATGGCCAAGAAGCCCAAGAAGGCCCCCAAGTCACAAATATCTGAGGCATACCCAATCATGCTTGACCTCCTCTAGCGGGATCCCAAGCTTCCCTTGGCCCAGGTCTGGAAGTAGCTCGCGCATCATAACATATGGGTCTCCAAGCACATGGTGCAGCTCTGGATGTATGGGAAGGTGGCTTCCATACAGGTTTTTACCAATTTTGCCAGCAACCAATGGGATGCTGCTGAGGATTTCCTGTATAACACTGCCATTGAATCAACCTTGGTCCAATGCCTGACTAGTCTAACTGATGATGTCATGCTCATCTCCTATTACAAGCTATCAATAGCTTTTGATGATTTTGGCAAGCAAGGAAAAGCTGCCGCCAAGAATAGAAGGAAGAAGGTCAAGAAGGGGATGTTCATTGGTGCATTTCTGGCTGTTTCAGCCAAGGGTTTTATCTACTATTAGACAAACCCAGATTTCATCAATGGCTACTCATACAGCCACATCCTTGGTGGATTAATCAACTACTGGGATAGCTCAAATTCCAAGTACCAGGTTTTCTTGAGCCACCAGATGGAGGGTGGCTCCACTGCCCTTGAGGTCATCCAGGGACGCAGGCACCAGGTCTCAGTCTACCTGCCAGCCATGCAGACGTCCATCTGGCCAATGTTGTCTTCTTCAACATGGGATCCACATTACAGGAGCGCCGCCCTCAGGCTTTCAACAGCCCCTATCTTGGGGTCCTTGACCACAATTTTCTCTTTGGCTGCCAGATGGTGGCTGACTTGTTTGCGCAAATGGTTTTCCATGTGAACATGGGCAACCAATCACGTAAGGATAAGCGCCTTCCACCTCAGGCCACTGCCACTTACCAGCCCATCCAGCCAATGACCAATGAGGAATACAACAAGAGTTATATGGCAGCCATCACATGCAATCCTCCTGCCTCCACCTCCACTCCCGCCACCAACACCCCTAACCCACAAGCCCAACTCACCCAATCCCAGACCCCCAAGGCCAGCACCGCCTCTACATCTTCCTTCCTGTGTTATTCTGCCTCTTAGGCATCACTCTCCCCTGCCCCAATAAACCCCTATCACCAAACATTTTCTATTTATATTATCTTTTTTTTGAATTTCAATTGTCTATGTTCTCTTTGTTTATAGTTGGTTTTATTATTTATGTTTAGCTTATTTCTTTAAAATCATATATTTACTATGTCATGTATCTAGATCCAGAACACAATTATTTTTGGCGCTTGACATAGCCCCTTTTGAAAATATTAACAACAATTTAGTGATCAGCTAAATTTGAATTAGAAAATTATAGTGTTAACTGTTTTTAGATAAAGTTGTTACTGATCTGAATTCAAAACCTTAATGATAAACTTTAAGCCAATCAGGAGCCAAGTGATAAAGTGATTGTTGTGACATAAAGGGACATTCAATAATTCTATGATCCATGTGCACTAATTAATATGATTGGCTGGATTTTTTGCCATTGTGCGCCATTTCTACTGTGGCAAGTTGTTGATGGAATAGTGCCCAATCAGCTGCTGGGTTAGCACTTGTCCACCAACAACTTGCCACAGTGGCAATGGCGTACAATGGCAAAAAATCCAGCCAATCATATTAATTAGCGCACATGGATCATAGAATTATTGAATGTCCCTTTATGTCACAACAATCACTTTATCACTTGGCTCCTGATTGGCTTAAAGTTTATCATTAAGGTTTTAAATTCAGATCAGTAACAACTTTATCTAAAAACAGTTAACACTATAAGTTTCTAATTCAAATTTAGCTGATCACTAAATTGTTGTTAATATTTTCAAAAGGGGCTATGTCAAGCGCCAAAAATAAAATGGTAATAAAGGAACAATGCCAACACAAAGCAAACAACACATATCAAAATGAGTGTAAAACATATACAAAATGGGTAAAAAGATGGGATAATGTAGTAGATGGGAAAACAAAAAGGAATTAACAAAGAGGCAACAGTATCAAAATAATACAGAATTTATTGGGGCAAAAGCTATAAAAACATATGAAAAGGTTAGTAAAAAATCAATGAGAGAATTGGAGAAGCTTCTGAAGGATCTCAACTTGGCAACTGCCAAAATAAAGGACATTGACTGCAAGGTCAAAACCAAAGTGAAGTCTGCCGTCCTCACTGGGGACAAAATTGACAAGGTGTCTGCAAAGGCACTAATGTCAAAAATGCCAGACACCCCAGAGAAGACAATCAAGCGCTTACTAAATATTCAAAAAACTGTGGTCAAGGGCCTGCAATTTAAGGCATACAATCTTTCTGCACCGTCTGTCTGGGTTGATGACCCAGAGATGTACAAACATCTCAAACATGCCAAGCGTTTCAGGGCAGAGGATACCAAATTTCCTGTGCAATTGATTACGCCAAGAATGGCCAAGCTGGCCAAGGCTGCGGGCAAGGAAGAAACACAAGAAGGTAGCCTAAAAAACAAAATTAATAAATTTTCAAAAAACTTACCTTTTTCTTAGAAAATGTAGACAGCAAACTCTGCAAAGTCCTGGTCCCCTTTGTCCTGGCCACCTTTTATGCCAATTATGCCACTCATGTGGCAAAGCAATTGTATCTGTTCCCCCTGTTGTGTGGGAGCTGGAGGACTTTATCCACAAGTCCTTTCCAATGTTGCAGGAGGCGTTGGCAGAACTTACGCATACTGAGGGGGCATTTGAGTGGGCAGTTACTGCCTACAAGGATGCCCAACTTGTCTGCCTGGACCTGGTATCCCTCAGTGGAGTTTACTGTGTAAACTCCATTGAGCTTGTTTGGGACATCCTGGCAACGCTCCCATTCAAGAATGTACCAGAGATGGGCCAGGCTCATGCGGCTGCTATCTTCTGCTTCCCAGTGGAGCACACCATATCTTACCTTCTGGAAAACTTTGGGCACACGGTGGGAAAATTGGCTGTTGCAGACGCAACAGCCGTAAAGAAGACCAAGATCCTCCTGGCAGACTTTGGGTTGGCCTGGAGTGCCAACAAGACGGGGCTCTCTGCAGCCATGGAGCTGACCTTTGCAAAGACCAGGCACAACAAGAAGATTAGCACAGTCTATAATAAACTGTGTGAGTTCACAGAAGCCTTTGCAGGGCAAAGGCTTCATCTGGTTGTTTACATGGGGTTCCTATTCTACTTCAGGATGGGCACGTCTGTAGAGGACCTGGACAGGGTCCTTCTGGGAATTGACAAGGCCCGGCTTGCACTTGACAGGAAGAAGGTCCCCCTGGATACAACTCAGTGGACCATGTAATCCAAGACACCCTGGTCCTGGCTGGTATCTACGGGTTTGCAGCCCTGCCAGAGAAGCTGCTCCTCCATTTGCACCTAACCCTACTGCCTTTCACCAGCAGGAGGGAGTATTTCAATAAGGGTGTATCCACTGTCCACAGTGTGGCGGTGGAGGTTGTGCGCCACCTCTATTGCGGGGTGGGTACATACCAAAGAACTCACTACAGGCGCACACAATAAAATTATGATTCTAATAAATATTATTACAATTTATAGTATAATAATTGTAATAAATTTATATAATTTTTATTTCAGCAAACCAGTTTTGCAAAATATATTGCAGAAACAGTTTTCATAAAAGCATAAAATTATATTTTAATAAAAATAAATTATAACTTGTAAACTTTATGTTTAATTTTTTTAAAACTACTTTTATATTTATCTGACCAAAGTGATTTAAATATTTTTGCATAATCCAGTATTGAGCGTTTGGGATTACCTCAGATGGCATAATAAAATAACTTATAATAAAATAAATAATTAAATCTATTGATGGATCTTTTTGTCAGGGCCCTGATTGCCCTGGACAGTCAGCTGGCCTCCTTAGAGTTGATTAAACATGCAGTGTGGAAACTCCCACAAAGCACTTTCCAGGGCAAAATACCCCCCTTTCAACTAGCAAATGGCCCAGGATTTGAAAGGCACACAAGCCTCAAATCCCTGGCATTGAGACTGTTATTGAATTTAGGCCACCTATCTATTGGGAAATGGCACATCAGGAGCACAATTGTTTGATTGCGCAATTGGACAATCAATTTATTGCGGGAGCTAAAAATAACTTTAGCAACTTGCCATGCTGCAAATTTCAAAAGATTCATGTTATAGCAGCCAATGAGATCTCACCCTTTGGCCAAGCACACAAATTCCAGGTAAAATTGTAAATACAACTCCAAATGATGCCATCAGTTCTCTGGTGGCACAAAAGGCCACATAATCTTCAGTAAGTATAAGTAGTGAGAGGGAGAAGCCCTCCTCACTGTTGACATCTTAATAAAGTAAGTTTATGCCTACAAATTATTATTTTATTGCAGGAGTTGTCTATTTTTGCTCAAATTTAATTATTCTCTTTGCATCCATTTGTGAATCCAATACTCAATACAAACTTGCATACCCATATCATCCCGGCCATACTCCTTTTGTCCTTGCCAAACCGCCCTGCACCCTTGACCTGGAGTATTTCCATCCCCATCACCTGGATCTGCCACCACAATGAAGGATATTCCAACTGTCCCTCCTCTCCCCAACACACCTCCCACTCAGGACTTTAGCAAGCTGGGGTTTGTCTATATCACAGTATTGGGGCTGGCCAACCAAGTCATGCTCCATACTTGGAGTTGGCGCCCCCTAGCCACTGCTCTAAACTACCTGGTTCACATAGCGCCTATTGTGTACATGGCCTTCCAGGCCCAGCCTGCCTCTCCTGTGGGAGTCCAGCTGGACTTTGGTATGGGCCATGACAGTATGTCAACCATATCTAAACTAGTAACCCTGGGCCCCTATTCTTCTTTGATTATAGGGGCATCTTGTATGCTTTTATTTATGACCTCAGCTTACTACCTAAGACAGTATTTCACGAAGAAACAAGAAACAAACAAATGCCAAGAAGAAATTGTTACCAAGCCATCCCAGGTCCAGACTGAGACAATCTCCACCTCAAACCAGAATACTGCTGCCCCACAACCTTTCCTGACCTGCCAAAATTGGACTTGGCTGGTTTCAGAAAAGGAATGATCATGATAAACGCCTTGTTCCGCGCTCACCCTGAGTGCTTCAGAGACAACACCCAGAAGGTTATGATGATGGTTGCCCAACTGAAAGATGATGCCAGAGAAAACTTTTTGACCTGCCTTGAGGAAGACCCAGACCTCATACTTTCCTACAATCAATTCCTGGAGATAATGAACTCTGCAACTACCCCTGCTGGGGCCAAGACACAAGCCTACATGGGGCTCATCCAGCTGACCCAGGGAAGAGACAACCTGGAGACCTATATAAAACAATTCCTATGCCTGGCAGATACAGGCAATATTCCTTACAACTATTAGGCTTGAATTTCAGAAAAAGTCTGAACCCACACCATGCCAGACTAATGAGACACCACCAATGTGACCTTCCCAAAGACAAGCTCCTGGCTATTGCCAGAGGCATGGACTTAAGCCAACCACAAGGGAACCACACTGGCTAACCCCAGAACAACCAAACCCCTGATACAAGTAGGCTCTTACTTGAACATGACCCCTGAGGAGTACCAACGCCACGTCAGAAGTGGACCATGCTTCTATTATCACCAGAGTGGCCATTTATCCAAGGACTGCACTAGCTGCTCCAATGGAACCCAAGGAGCAACTATCTAAGCAATAAATAACGCTTCACAATCTTATCCTATCATTGACACTATCTTATGTTATAATGACCATGAGGTGAACACTGTAGCTCTCCTAGACAGTGGGACAACCCTCAACTACATGGAACGTAGCCTAGCTGAGAAACTTGGTGTACCAATCCAGGGAAATTCCCAACTGGTAACCTTGGGTAACAAGACAACAGACCTGTCCCACAAATGTGAAGAGTTTGTCTCCCTGAAGTTAAACAAGAGATTGCTCCCACCAGAATACACGTCATGGAGAAGCTTCCCAAACCTATAGTGATAGGTTTCAAATGGTGGGTTGACCACCAATTGAACTTGGACTATAAGAACCATCAAGTGACTGTCACTCATGAGAGCCAAACCTTAGAGGTCCCCTGCCTGAACCCCCAGCAGACCCCTGAGTTAAACAACATCATCATGGAACCCTGTAAGGCTGAGATCCCAAAATGTTTTAAGCCTTGGGAGTCTGTCTTCTCTGAAGAAGCCACCACCTTGCCAAAACCTAGCCAGTTTGACCATGCCATTGACCTCCTCCCCGGAACCCAACCTAAGCATGGACCCGTCTATAGTTGTAACATGAAAAAAAGCTGCCTTAGGAGAGTACTTGGACAAGATGTTGAAGAAGGGATATATACACATCTTCAAATATCCTTGTTTGACCCCTCTATTGTTTGTTAAAAAGAAGAGTGGTAACTTACGTCCTTGTGTCAATTACCAGGACCTAAACAGCATCACAGTGAAGAACATATACCCCATACCCAATGCCAAAGACCTCTCAGACCAGCTTTCAGGAGCCAACATTTTCTCAAAGGTTGATTTGAGGGATGTCTTTAACCAGATCCAGATCAGGCCTGGCAACAAAAGGAAAACTGCCTTCAAGACTAGGCAAGGTCTTTTTGAATACTTGGTTATGCCGTTTGGGCTGTGCAACACACCCAGTACCTTTTAAACTATGGTGGACGTGGTCTTGGGAGGACTCAAGGACCATTGTGGCATAGCCTACTTAGATGACATCCTCATTTACAGTCTCACACCTGAGGAACATGTTGAACACCTTCAAGCCGTCCTACAACACTTCAAGGAACACAAACTCTTTGTTAAGCTCCAGAAATGTGAGCTTTTCCAAGAAGAAGTAGAGTTCCTGGGGTACAATGTACTGAAAGGAGGTTTTGCAATGATACCTGATAAAATAGAGGCCGTGAAATCATGGCCCAAACCTAAGAACTGCAAGGAGGTCAGAAGTTTCCTGGGCCTGGCAAACTTCTGCTGGGAATTTGTCCACAATTTTTCTTCAATCTGCTTGCCCTTGACCCGCCTCACCTCCGAGAAACACCCTTTTGTGTGGGATGATACCTCCAAGTCAGCCTTTGAGTTGCTAAAGAACGCCTTTGTTTCTGCCCCTGTATTGGCAATGCTGGTTTACAATAAGCCCTTCATTTTGGAAACAGACGCCTCTGACTTTGCATTGGGGGGGGGGGGTGTTGCTTCAGGAGGGGCATGATAGTAAGCTGCACCCTATAGCTTACTACTCAAGGAAATTCACTCTGCCTGAGTTGAACTACCCCATCTACAATAAAGAGATGCTTGCTATCATCCAGTCCTTAAAACATTGGAGAAGATACTTGTGTGATGCCAACCACCCTGTGAGAATCATGATCAATCACAAGAACCTGAAATACTTCTTCAAACCATGACAACTGAATCAGCAACAAGCTAGATGGGTCCTATTCCTAGCATATTAAACTTATCAATCAGCTACAAGCCTGGCAAGATCAACATTGTACCAGATACCTTAAGCCAAAGAGTTGACCTTTTCCCTAGTGCCAAAGAGATTGAAGAATTCAACACTAAATTCTTGCTGTCCCCAAACATGATTGAGCAAATGCTCCTATTCCTGGGACTATCTAGTAGAAAAGAAGAAATCCAACTAGCTCAGACTGTAGACCAGCACTGCATCTCCATCATGGAAGACTTAAATAACAATATCAACAGTCAATACTACCAAAATGGTTACTCCCTACATGTAAACACCCTGCAGCTACATGGACGCACCTATGTACCAGAAGGCCCAATGTGCTTAGAGATACTGAAGGAATACCATGGCTCCCCCATGTCAGGACACCCTGGACGTACAAAAAATCTCAAAGGGAATCAGAGAATCTACATGTGGCCCAGGATAAGAGCCAGAGATCAAAGGATACCTCAGTGGTTGCAAGACATGTGGACATACCAAACCTAAGCAAGGAAATCCAGAAGGATTACTACAACCCCTTCAGATTGCAGAAGGCCCTTGGAAGTCAGTTTTCATGGACTACATTGTGGAGCTACCCAATTCAAAAGGATTCAACACCATCCATTTAATTGTCAATTGCTTCACCAAGATGGATCACTTCATTCCAACAACAACCAAAGTAACCGCAAAGGAAACTGCCACTCTATTCCGTAGCCAAGTATTCATGAACCATGGACTCCCATGAGAAGTGGTCTTGGACAGAGGCCCACATTTCACCTCTAAGTTTTGGGCCTGAATCCTAAAGAACTTGTGAATAAAAAGATTGTTGTCTACTGCATACCACCCCCAGAGCATCAGACAGACCAAGAGAGTGAACCAGGTCCTCAAACAGTACTTACAATGCTACATAACTCAGAACAGAACAATTGGGTAACCCACTTACCAATGGCTCAGTTTGCGTACAACAAACAAGACCACAGCTCCACTGGTATGTCCCCCTTCAAAGCCAACTACGGATTCAATCCCACATGGGATGCCCCCCACAGAGGAAGCCAACAACCCCAAAGGACGAGACTGGGTTAGCAACATCCACACGTGCCAAGAAGAATGCGCCAAGAACCTGAGAAGAGCAGTACAAGTATACAAGGATTTTGCAGATAAGAAACAAAGCCCTATCCCCCTAATTTAAGTAGGAGACCTTGTGTATCTCAGCGCTAAGAACATCAAGATCACTGCTCCTTGCGCTAGCTTGAGCCCCCAACAAAAAGGTCCTTACAAAGTCTTACAACACATTGGTGCCATAGCATACCAACAAGAACTGCCCCCCGTATGGAAGATTCACGACCTATTCCACCGCTCCCTGTTATCAAAAAAGAAAGGACCCTCTCTCCTGCACCAGATAGTGAGAACAGCTCCCCCACCCATCCAAATAGGAAGCTTCATGGAACACAAGGTTGAAGCCATCCTGGGACACAAACTCCAATACCAAAAACCTAACTTCCTGGTCAAATGGAAAGGATACCCCCATGAAGAGAATACTTGGGAACCTGAATCCAACCTGGAGAATGCCGCCATCCTACTAAAGGAATATAAGTCTTGGAGTAAAGAGTTGTGCTCTGCAAGCTTGACTATGATAAGGGATGATGTCAGGGCCCAGATTGCCCTGGACAGTCAGCTGGCCTCCTTAGAGTTGATTAAACATGCAGTGTGGAAACTCCCACAAAGTACTTTCCAGGGCAAAATACCCCCCTTTCAACTAGCAAATGGCCCGGGATTTGAGAGGCACACAAGCCTCAAATCCCTGGCATTGAGCCTGTTGTTGAATTTAGGCCACTTACCTATTTGTAAATGGCACATCAGGAGCACAATTGTTTGATTGCGCAATCAGACAATCAATTTATTGTGGGAGCTAAAAATAACTGTAGCAACTTGCCATGCTGCAAATTTCAAAAGGTCTATGTTATAGCAGCCAATGAGATCTCACCCTTTGGCCAAGCACACAAATTCCAGGTAAAATTGTAAATACAACTCCAAAGGATGCCATCAGTTCTCTGGTGGCACAAAAGGCCACATAATCTTCAGTAAGTATAAGTAGTGAGGGGGAGAAGCCCTCCTCACTGTTGAAATCTTAATAAAGCAAGTTTATGCCTAGAAATTATTATTTTATTGCAGGAGTTGTCTATTTTTGCTCAAATTTAATTATTCTCTTTGCATCCATTTGTGAATCTACTACTCAATACAAACTTGCATACCCATATCCTCCCGGCCATACTCCTTTTGTCCTTGCCAAACCGCCCTGCACCCTTGACCTGGAGTATTTCCATCCCCATCACCTGGATCTGCCATCATCAATGAAGGATATTCCAACTGCCCCTCCTCTCCTTGAAGCGCCTCCCACCCAGGACTTTAGCAAGCTGGGGTTTGTCTATATCACAGTATTGGGGCTGGCCAACCATGTCGTGCCCCATACTGGGAGTTGGCGCCTCCTAGCCACTGCTCTAAACTACCTGGTTTGCATAGCGCCTATTGTGTACATGGCCTTTCAGGCCTGGCCTTCCTCCCCTGTGGGAGTCCAGCCAGACTCTGGTATGGGCTGTGACACTTCTGAATGTGATTGCAGGCGTGGAAACATCTAAATATAAAATGATAATCAATAAATCTTGAATAGTAAATTAGAGAATATAAAAAAAGTTGAACACACTAAGCCTTTAATTGATTGGCTGTTTGGCTAGGCATGCAGGGATGAACAAATCAGTGTGGCCATAGAATTTGGCCACAGTCTCAGCTGGGAGGGTGTGGATCCCGGCCTGCAGCAAATTAAAGAGGTCCTTGGTCCCAGTTGGGGTCCTTGCTTGAAGAATTGCTTGAGCCACCCAAAGACTTCCTCAATGGGATTTAGGAAGGGCAAATAGGCTGGGAGGAAGAGAAGGAGTAAATTTTCTGTGGCCAATTGCTGGGGGCCCACTGCAATGCTTGTGTCAATCATTGGGAATTCCTCAAGAATGTCAGCCACCTTGTGGAGACCAACATTGTCCAACACAATCACATTAATGAAGCCCAGGCTTGTGCGCCTCAGGTACTCCTGGACCAATTGGAGGAATGACAAGAGGTTACAGCTGTTGTGAGAACCCAATATCATTTGATAAAGATCAACCCCCTTTGGAACAAGAAGAGGCACCATTGAGTAGGCTGTGGCGCGGACTGCAGCACGCCAAGCCATCCCGTCATTGGAGCCTTTGGGGACATAGTCATACCCATTGTGCATTGACAAGGCCAATGCCAATTTGTCAATATAAAAAAATTGACTGTACCCTTGGCTTTGAGGGCAGTGTACGCCTCTGTGTAGTTTTTCCGGACGTCAATATTGGCTGGGCTGTTTCTGTTGTAGGGGGATACCCCAAGCTTTTTCCAGGAAAAGCGCATTCCCTTGACCAAATGATAATAGAAGGAAATTGAGGCCTCAATCCCAAAAGTAGATTTAACCATGGCCTGTATATTTTCCAGTTCAAGATGGCAGTCCTGGGTGATCCGCTGGCAGATTGCCCATTTGTGCTCCTTGGTGAGCATGGTAGAAACATGCAAGGATTTCTCTGCGGCAAGGACACAACCAGTATTGATGAATTTTTGGAAGGTCTTGCTGGCGTACTTGGGATCCACTTCAACAAGGGCTGCAGCCGCCTTTTAATCACCCAATTCCCGCATTAGCTTAAGCAGGATGATGTGTTTGATGTTGGGGATGCGCTTATGGGCAGGATTTTTAGCAGTGGGGATTGACTCATTGGCATTGGGCACAACACAGGGCATAGGTACCTTGGTATAAAAGGCTGCAACCTTTTTTAACACCAGCTGTCCTTCATTGGTTTGATAGAACTGGGGCTCCTTGTCATCCTCCTGATTGCCATCACTGATGTAGGGCTTGTAGCTAGTATCAAGCATAGGCTTTACCTTCCCCAGCATGGCTGACGGGAACAACTCTTGCTAGTACACAACGTTAAACACATAAAAAGTAAATTCTACCTCCTTGTTTCTAACTTTCTTTGTAGTGGTGACCTTGGTTGGCTTCTGGGTCAGCTTTGAGACCTGAGGATTTATGCTCCACACCCTAGCAGCTTGTGCTTCTTGAACTGGCTTTGTCAGTGCAGCGTCACTATGGAACTCTCCTCTCCCTTCTCCTTGAGTAGGCACTTGGGTTGCACTAACTCTATTCTTTGACCCACGGGGGCAACTGCAACCACGGCGCACAATGGATGTATTGGTACTCTGGTATTGTGGTCCTTCCATTTTAAAATTTATTAAAATATTAAATAAATTTCTATTAATTTACTCCCTAATTTTAATTTTTGCTTTTATCTGAATATGGATATTTAATTAAAGCTTTTCCCACCCAATATCCCAATTATAGATTTTTTATTTCTTGATTAGTTGTTTTTGGTTTTACAATGCCCATTTTAGAATACTCAAAAAAAATTCCACCTATTTTCTCAGATTTTACGCCAAATTAAGCACCCAACACAATATTTTTAAAATTTGTGTTTCAGATCTTGTGTCTTATTTTAGATACCTTGGTATCATTCAAGATTAAAATCCATTGCACACATTGTGTGAGTGATTTTGTTTAAGTAGTGAGTTGCTATTGTGTTTTGTTTTTGGTTTGTGTTTTGACACACCTTGCTTGGGTGTATTTTGTCACTGATTCACATAGTAAACATATGTACACCAAAAGTCAACTCACACCATTTTTTTGTGAATCAATGTATTTTGGATTGTATTTTGAATGGTTTTGCTTTGTGTGTGAGTCCTTTGTTGCTTTGTTGACTCATTTTGCCCATTGACGCCAATAAAATTCTGTTAACAGAGTGTATATTTTAACCTGAGAGATGGATTTTGTTTAAATCTGAGGTATTTTTGGTTGTTGCCATAGCTTTTAAAACTACTGTACTGAACCACAAAAAAGTATTTCTGATAGGTAAGAAGAAAAAGATAAAAGTGTGAAGCTGTGAATAATAGGGCTGAGTTAGCATATATTTTTCCTTTTAGTAGCCTTCTCATTGCTCAACTTTATATTTTTTTAAGGAAACACAATTTTATTCAGGGGTCAAGACAACGTTAAAAGGAACACAGCCAAGATAAATGGTTGGTCAACTTTATATAGTCATTGATTTCCAATATTATTTCAATGACTAATCAAAATTATTGCTGCCAATAAAACATAAGTGTACCCCCATCTTTAAATAGCTTTTTACCAGGTATGAGACCAGAAACACACACTAGCAGGCTACTATCACTCATGGCTTTTCACTCAAACTTTTGTGATAAAGATCAATAAAAAGCCAAAAAATTTAAGGTCCAAAAATCTATAACTTCACACCCCTATTTGATCATGGTTTTTACTAGCTATGGGCTATAAACGTGTAACAGAGGGCTGCCGTAAAAATGTGAATCTGAGAATAACACAGCTTTGCTCTTTTGGCAGCCTGCTTGCACATCTTTTCTTTTATCAGCTATAACTGGAAACACATACTAGCAGGCTGCCATAAAAGAGTGAAGCTGAATGTAGCACAGCTTTGCTCTTTTGGCAGCTTTCCTGACACACCTTTCCTTTTACCATATTGAGTATAAGATAAAGATTTCAAAAGTTAGCTAATCTAAAAAACAAAAATAAATTCAGCTAGGATACCTAGATGTGTACCCAGGAGGGATGCTGTGGGGTTCCTGGTCACCAGTCCCCAAAGTGTGTCCTGGGTCATAGCCTGGGACCAGCTTGGAGGAGTTGTCATTTCCCAACAGTGGTGAGTGGTTGGTTAGAAGCTTGTACTTGGCCTGCATAAGAGCAAACTCTTCCAGTACTTTCCCAATTACTAGGAAAGCGTCTCCACCATACACTTGTACTTCAGCAGGCGCTAGCCCTTCTGTGGGCCAATACCAATCCTGTAAAAGTCTAGTGAATTCTCTTCAAATAAACTCCCTTCCTCTATGTATCATTTCAAGATGACTAGTCACTTTTTCCCACTCCTCCTGGGAAGACTTACTAGAGGCAAATTTTCTGCAACCCTGACAATAGGATTCCTCATCCCCTGGGCTAGGGTAGAAGATGTGGGGTAATTTACTCATAGAACTTTTATCCTTTTATCACATGAAATTTGGGTAGGGGTTGTAATAGGCTTTTTATTCACAGTTAGAAGGAAGATCCTCTTAGAAACCTTCTGATATATGGCCTTAGTATAGGGAACAATGAGGGTTTGTGCCAATACTTGGAGTCCTTTAACAATCTCTTGGACTCCTTGTACTTGGTCTTTGGCTTCTGCACCTTGGTCTTGGGCTTCTGCGGTCTGTTCCAGCTCAGGCTTCCTTCTCTTGGTCTTTGGCTCCTTCTGTAGCTCTTTTAGCCTTTGTAATCCACTTTATCCAGTCCCTGAAGAGTCTCAGATAGTTCTTCCCTTTATAGCCCCTTGTTTCAGACCAAAAACCTCTCTTAGAACTCTGTTTTTAAAAAGCTTAAACTATCCAGTTTTTCTCCTTCTATAATATATTAAACTTTAAAACTTACTTCAGCCAATGAAAGCCCTGAATTTTCTGCTTCTGCTCCTCATTTTTTAGGCTTTAACTCTTAAGTTAAAGCCCTTAAAACATTGATCAAATAGACTCCAGCTTGCAGCCAATCATACACCTCAATTCAACGGTTTTGCTGAAAAGGTTTCCCCAGATAACTTGCTCTTGACTCTGGTTCAAACCTGAGGCTGTCTTGCTCTGGGTAAACAACTGCTCTGCGTTTTGAACAGTTTTGCTGTGATTCATGTCACATTTCCCTGGCAAATCTTGAGCACTTCCACACATGTTTTACTTAGCCAATTTTGACCCCTCAATTTTACAACATTTCTCTGTCTCTCTCCGTGTTTTCCTCAACTTTTTTGACTTCAAATCTGCTTGCTGCTTATCCTATTGCCTCTCCTAGTTGTTCTTGGAAAAATTTGCTCTTTTGCCCTCACAGTTTCTCTATCCTATTTCTGGCCTCTTTCTGGCTCCCTTCTTACTCAATTCTCTTTTTTAAATAACTTTACAGTTCTAACAGACTGTATGTTATTTTTTCTCCTCTTTCTTTTTCATCATATGATATTAAATTCTTTTTTAATCATAATCAGACAGTATTTAATTATTATTTAACTGCTTCTTTTTTATCTGTTTTCCTCTCAAAAGACACTAAAACAGCTCTTCCAGCCTCTATATCCAGTATGGCTAGTTCCTTCAGGTTATCTCCTGGTCCTGCACTCACATCTTCTTAGCTCTTCAGCTAACCTATCATCAGTCCATTAGCTTCATCAGTCCTCTGGCTACTCCTGCAACACAATCTTCTGGCCCTTTGGCCAACCTGCATCATGATCAGCTAGTCCTGCATCATGATCTTCTGGTCTTTCAGCTTATCCTTTCCCAGAACCTCAACAAATCCTCACTAGGAACCTCCTTAGTCCCCTCTGTATAATGAACCATCTTGGTTCTTACAATTCAATATGAATTAACAGTCCGTCAACTAGCCTTCACTGTGACCAAACAGTCCCTCTTACTAGTCTTCTCTGTTAATTCTGTGAACCATCATGGTTCTTTATCTCAGTCCCTGTTACCAGAACTTGTAGACCCAGGCATGAGTCTACATTAAACTGGCGTTTGACTGGGCCCTTGCAAGTGGCAATCCACTTAGGCCATCCAACCATAGATCCATGTATATGCATTGTTTTTACTCACCCAGGTGATGAAGTCTGGGCTTTCAGTTGCAGAGTAATCAGCTCTACTTCCCAGAGGCCTGATCACACCAAGTTCTGCAGCTTGCTTCCCTAAGGAAACCGCCTTGATGACACTTCTGAGCAAATTCATGCCCTCCAATGCTCACTTTAGGTTCCCCCAAAGCTCCAATGGGACATAAACAAGGACACCCTACCAGTCTGTTAGGTAGGATGCTTGCTCACAGACCTCCTGTAAGCGTTCAGGGTACGTAGAGCCCTCAGAGCTCTTTCCCTCCCTGGCAGCCCACATTACCTGCCAGGGGTCTAACACCTTCTCCCCCCCAGACAGACAAAGTTCCCTGCTTGCTATTTCAGTCTTCACCCTTCCGCAGCCACAGTTCCCTGCTAGGTGAAGAACTATAGCCCAAAGCAGCCAATATCTCCTGCTGGGCAGAGGCAACATCTGCCTCTGGTAGTCCTTTGTTACCTACCAGCCAAGCCTTACTCACCCTAGTAGTCCTATGTTGCCTACTAGTTCACAGCGTCATCATCTAACCATACATTGTCACTCTTCAGCATATTGTCTTTATTTGAAGCCAAATCAACTCTTGCCTGCAAAACTATACACATATGAATCATCACAGATGCCGTAAAAGAGCAAAGCGGGCGTAGCTCAGCTTTGTTTTTTTGGCATCCCGCCTGCCACCCCACGCTTGTATAGCACCATAGTGGGCTTTTTCCATAAAAATATTAGAAGGAGATAGTTGCAATCACAAGTGTGGGGAGGTGGTTCATAGCAATAAAAAACTGAAACCAAGATAAGAATCACAAACTTTTCCAAAGGGAATATAATATTTAAATTCAACAAGAAATTTCAAGATACATAAGGGATACAGAGGTAAAAATTGATAAGAAGAAGTAAACTTGGGGTTATCCATGAATAAGAAAATTTTTGTATCAGGGGTCTCAAGATTTTGTGTTCTTGAAAAAGAGAGATGGTTTTTATTATAGTGTTTGGACATTGTTTCTGTGTTGATAAAAGTGAATCTGTATAAAGACAGATGTGCTTTCAATTGGTGTGGTTATTAATACAGCAACTGGTGGGGTTCCATTGCTGCTAAAGCCAAGTAATAGGAGAAGTCCTGTGGTCAAGGGAGGTGCCACTGGCAGCTTTGAGCAGAGGTGTTTTGGCAGGATCTGAAAGTACAATACTATGCTCTTAATAGATACTTGACACTAATAATATCCAGTGAGTAGTAAGGTTGATGATTATTATTTGTCTGCCTTCCCAGTGATCTTGGAAGGGCTTTTTATAGTGTAGGCGGTGCAGCCAGGCTAGCGTCTAGCTGTGGTTAACTCTTAATAGCTAGCCTATCATCCTCAAACTACTAGCTTCAATCCCCAGAGTTTAATTCCAAACCTGAATAAGGGTTTTGGAATGAGGAAAAATCATATGCATATTTTCCCTCTTCATCATAGATTTCTCATTGACTCAGTTGCAACCAACTAAGTTGACATCCATTGGGTGAGGCCCCATCTTGTGCTTGGTGTAATGCACAATGTGCACAGGTGGTCTTATGTCCCATTTCTTGGTGAAACAGGATGTAATCCTCTGTCTTTATTCTATCTGGTGGAAGCGCGTCTGCTTTAGGAATACCAAATGCTTGCACTTAATTATTTGAGCTTCTTAATTAATCAATGACTTTTTTCCCAGAATGTCTTAGGTATCTTCCAAATAAGAATCATATGGCTAGTTTGATAAAGTTTTATCATCATCCAGAATAGATGTCTCATTTTGGGTGGCGGCCTGTCTAATATTAGCCTTAGTGATGAGGATATGAATCAGTCAAGCCTGATATATCAGGGTTTCTTGAAAGGGGGAGTTGCTTAGAGACAAGAAAGCCACAAGAAGTTCTTTAGGAGTGTTGAGTATATACTTCTGGGAAGTATAATAAACAAGATAAAGGGGGAATTTAAGAAGAGAATGATACTTTATTTGATATGAGATTAGAGTATTCTATAGTATCATAGGAAGCCACATGCTATCCATGTATGTCATGGAAGTCATGGGGCTTGTCCAAGTAGTGTTACATCTAGGTCATGAGGCTTGTCCAAGTGCTGTTCCATCTAGGAATTGAAAGGGTTGATCCCTGTAATAGATGGGTAATTGATAAGAGTGCTACTGACTTAATTATTAGTCAGGGAATCACCCAGGGAATTATTTTGCTGAGAGGGAGTAACCAGAGATGTTGCAACAACAGTAATAAAAGGCTTTAAAAAATCACTATTTATTAATCAAAACTTTAATTATTATTTTTATTATTTTATTTTTTTGATGCAATTAACAGGCTTATTTTTAAAAATGTACACTTTAAAAAGCCAATTAAATTAAATTTCACTAGTAAGAAGACAAAATAAATTTTTAAAGGCTTTTAAAATGATATTTGTAAAAGTAGCTTTGTTCATATTTTTTTAAAAAATGGGTTTTGTAAATCTAAGAAAGTTATATATGAAGGAATTTATAGTTGGATTGGAATTGGCTGAAAATATGTTGTAGGGAAATCATCTGGCTGATCATATTCCTGCCCAAAAAATAAACTTTATTAATGGAATATTCCATTAATTAAATACTTGATTGGATGCCTGTCTTAAGATTTGCTTGGAGCCAAAAGATCAAATCCCAATTATTACCCAACCTAGTGTCAAAAGAGCAGGGTTGACCTCTGACAAATTTCTGTACAAGAGACCCCATTCCACTCAAACCAACTTCCCTACCACTAAAAGTCAAATGCAGAAGTCAACTTGAATTCATAAACAATAAAACAAGAGCCACTGACAATCCCTACTCAAAAGGCAGCTTGATTTAGCGCTTAATCATTACCAGGAGCAAGACACCCCCTACACAATCCAATTGAGTGATCAGCTCAATCTTGTTCCCTTTGATTATCTGCCAATACTATATAAGCTATAAATCTCAATAAAGATAATTATCTAGTTTTCAATTATCCCCCCTGTAACTCTGCTAATACAGCACAGTTACAACGCCAGAAACATTTTATATGGATCAAGAAGCCTGGTGATTTTCTAACTCATCTAGATTCTGATAAAAAACCTTAAAATTTTTCAAGAGTTCAAATAAATCTCTTGCTATATATGCATAAAATATTCAGCTTGTCAACAAATATCTCATTTCATCAACAACAGGCCAACTTTCAACAAGAGGTTGGATCAAATTGGCAGCAGAGGGTAATTAAGAACTAACAATAAACACAACAATGATACAATACTTTTTTAAATATGAATATATATGCCTTTGTTAGAATGTGGTGAATTCAAGTTTTTATCCATTCTATAAGTGGAATTCTTGTTGCAACTGAACTGATTATAGTCCAGTATATGTGTTAGGAAAGACAACAGTCTAAGAGAAGGACAGAGAATAGATTTGAAACAAGACAATATTTAGTTAGAGTTACCAAGTAATTACTATACCATGGTAAGAAGCTCTTAGACCACAAAGGGGGTGATATAGTGGCAGTAATCAAAATAAGGGTTTATTGTGTGTTTAACCAGTTATTGCAGGAAATTTGTGAGAATTGGCTTTGCGCCTTATAAAGGAATACAAGTTCCTTCCATGCTGTCTAAATTGTTAGAGAGGATGTAACTAGATCTGTGATAAGGCAACCCATTGAGTGCCTCCTGTGTGTTTTGATATATTTTGACAAGTGAGGTGTCAATATTAGTTATATCACTATTTAGTTATCAAAGACAATATTAAAATTTTAAGCTAAAAAATAATAAACTTTTACCCCTAGGGTTCCAAAAGAAAATATAATAATAGAATTTATAAGAGGACAAAATTAAAAATAAGGCCTAAGTATAATAAGCTCTTAATACCATCTAAAATTTGAAGATTGAATTAATCAATTGGCTAAATTAGATCAAATAAAGCCAATTTCAGTTACAACTCAGGTTAGCTCCAAAATACACTGACTTTTCCTAAGGATTGCTCCAGGTAATCCAAGTCTACCACCATTTTATTTTGGGAATTTATCAGTTTTCTAAAAGGGTTGAGTTTCACAGCAGTGGGATAGGAATCTAGATTAGTATTGTTGACATATTTATATCTAAAAGAATCATAGATTTCTTTTATTGCATCCATATAATCAAAGTAGTTAAATTGGATATGATAGCTTTCAAAACATTTAAGATCAGGGCTAATTTGATCAAGATTATGTCAGATGCAGCCAGATTCTGGTTTAGGGCCACTTGTGTTAAAGAGTTTTTATAATAGATAATGTTGAGTATATATTTAGAAGTATATAAAACAAAATAAAGGTAAATTTAAGAGGATAATGCTAATTTATTAGTATGAATTTAGATGATTATATAGCATCATGAGGAGCCACATGTCATCCATGTACGTCATGGTAGTCATGGGCTTATCCAGTTAATGTTCCATTTAAGACTTGAAAATTTTGATCTCTGTATAAGATGGGCAGCTGATAAGCGTGCCACCAACTTAATGATTAGTCAGGTAGTCACTTGGGGAATCACTTTCCTGAGAGGGAGTAATTATAAATGTTGCAACAGAAGAAAAGCCCTATAAAAACTTGGTAGAAATATGAGACATATTTATTACTAGCAAATGTAGATTTAACCATTGTCTGAATATTTTGTAGTTCAAGGTAAATTTTTTGGCTGATCCACTGGTGAATTGCCCATTTGTGTTTTATTTTCAGAGTTTTGTCAGGTTTTGGGTTTCTTGATCATGTTAATTCACCTGGGTTCTATATGTACTTGATACAAGCAGTTAGCTTATTTTGAAGAAGTCTCAAAAATACCTATGACTCTCTTTTAGTCAAGCATGGGCTTAATTAGCTTGCTTAATATACCATTCTTGGTGTCAGCTACGGGATGCTTAGCCTTTGAAGCGCACTGTATTCTATATTATTGGGGGATAATGGACATATACTGTCAGAAATATTCCTGACAACAACCATTCAGAAGACAGCATTTTGGCCACAATGAGACCTACAGGTCAAGACAAAAAAGGCAGCAGTCCCCCCCCAATTGGGGAAACTGCCGCAAAACAACAAGTGGGGAAAAAAGAATTAAAAAATTCAAATTCTTTTAGATTCAGGTTTTATACCCCAGCCGCCGGCCGCACGCCCAGCCTGATAGCTTGCCCATGCACACATGTCACCCTCCAGCCAGCTGGTGGGACTTTCCACCCCTGTCTGCCTGCCTGCTCTTGCCAGCCACCCCCCAGTCCCCCAGCCATCCTTCCAAATGGGGAAATTGCCCAATTGAGAACCCCAAAAAGGCAATTTCCACAAACCCAAAAATGGGGGGAACTGCTGTCCAAATTTGGAACCTACCAGATTTGGAGGGGTTTACAAGATGCCCAGTATAACAATTAATGCATCAACTACAGAAGTTGAAAGTGATTGCATGAAAGTACCTGAAGAAGCTCCAAAGTCATGCAATGCCAAGATTAACAATTCATTGCCTGCCAATCCATCCCCATCCCACTCCCAAAAGGGAATTCCAGACAACAACAAGTGTTTGGGGTTCCCTGTCTAATGTTTTGCACTATTCATGCCCCACAAGGATGATAGTATATAATAAAGCCAAATCACTTGATGAAAGTTTGTGCTATCATTGAGCAAATTACCCCTCAATTGTTATCACATAAATCAATCACAACTTTTACCCTATAGAAAAGTTAAAGACACTAAGATTTGTCTGCCCTTCCCCAGGATTAGAAGATGAACATCCTGATCTTCTCAGCTATCCTTACAGCCTATCTTAGGATTAGGGGCCACCAACATTATCAACTGCATGGGCCATTCAATAACCCAACTGGCAAGTACTTTTACAAGGAGCTGGCACAGTTCAACTCCTCTGATCAGTACTCCTGGACCACACTGGATTTGCTCCACTCAAATCAGTCCATAGCTATATACACCTTAGTATACTACGTACTCACATATTTTGCCAGTAATTTTGGACGTTATAACATACACACAAAGGTCTTTTGATAAATGATGGCAGTCTATCCCATTATGACCGGTCTCACTGGGTTCCAAGTGGCCAACTTGGTCTCCTACTTAGCTAAAATACTCCCCCAATTGCTGGTTCTTTACATATACACATGGGTATAGTTTTTGATTACCTTATTCAGCATATGCTGCTTCTTTAAAGCTTTATCTAATGTTGGCTCTTCCTTCTATTGCTTGTTCCCTTTGCTTACATAAGGCAAATAGCTAGTGTCAAGATTAAATTCACACTTCTTACACATACTTGCACTAGGTGCATCTTTGTGGTATTTATGTGGGTATACCAGAGAAAAATGCTCAATTGTTTCTTGTTAATAAATATGAATTTGATCAAACTCTGATATATATTTTTGGCTTTGAGACCTTGGTATCAATGCTCCTGAATCTTCCAATGAAAGCAGTTTGGCTCATGCTTTGTTTTGGCTTCTCTTCTTCCTAACAGATATTAATGTGGTCTGCTTTCTTTTCAATCATTAATTGACTACTTTTTAGGACTATGGGTAATACACATGAATTTTTATTTTTTCACTTTTACTTAAGTTTACTATCATGGCCTGGGTGACTCTCAGAGGAACCTTTGGTCAAGGGGAAGGGTTGAGCCTGGAAGGCCCAGTAGATGATGGGGGTCATCTGCATCACATAATTGGCAGCTGTATCCCAAGGACGCCACATTCCCATGTGGGGTATCACTTGCTCAGTGAGCCCCAGCATAGTCAAATAAGCGAACCCAAGAACACTGTAATCATGTGATGAAGAAGAAGGAACAAGAGGAAGTTCTCCTGAGGCGGCGCTCATGGTTGGGCTTGGCTGGGCAAGTTGTTGGAGCAGAGGAACACCAGGAAAGGAGAGGCGTGGTGCAGGAGCAGGAATTATTTCTTGGTCCAGCACTCTAGGAGATGGGGTGAAGGCTGCTGGTGGTTAGTTGGGGGCAGCAAGAAGTTGCTTTGTTTCCCAGCGCTAGCGTTGGTACTGGAGGTACTCTCTGTTTGAAAGCACTAGCAGTATAAAATCTGTGATAATTTAATAAAGCCCTGCAAATTATAAATGCTCAGTGTGAATTAACCAACAAAAGTTTATTAGATGAAGATGTCAACAAAGAAAGGGGATGCCAGTGTTATCAGCTATATCCTGCTGGGAAACTGCAATTGGACTTACTGACAACTCCTTATTGGTTGTCAATGAGTTATTCTCAAGTTGGGTTCCATTGGCGACTCCTGATTTATCATTTAGATGAATCCTTTCATTATTTATGTCCTGGGGAAGCTGGAAGGGGAATTTTGGGCCATTTGGCAGCCCAAGTCCCCAATTCTGGGTTTCAGAAGGTGTGGGCTAATTAAAATCTTTTTCAGTTGGCTTTTAGACAGTTTCCAATTGTCCCCAGGTTTGGCCTTGACCAGGGTTTGATTATCCACTTAGAATTAAAGTTTCATTTTGGTTAATCTGCGCAATTGTCAACACATTTGTTTGGTTGCGCAATTGCTCAATTGCAGGCTAGAACCTATGCAAAATAGGGTTTTGTCTGGCTCATTCTGGGTCCTGACATTATCCCCCACTATAGTTGAGCTCTTACAGCTTAACTCTGGATGCCCGGTCTTGCACATTGTCAGGAGGACACTAGCATTGTCAAGGTTATCTTCAGGTTCCCAGGTATTCTCTTTGGGTGGGTAACCTTTTCATTTGATCAAGTAGTGTAGTCATCAATATCTTGTCTTGTGGTCTAGAATCTGTTCAACCTCATGCTCCAGAAAGCTTCCTACTTTGAGCAGGGAAGGGGAAGTGCAAACAACTAAATGAGGGTGTGAGGTACCTTTTTTCTTGGTCAATAGCAATTGGTGAAAAACGTCATGGATCTTTCAGTTGGACGGGAGCTCTAACCTGTAAGCTACTTCTCCTATGTGTTGCAAAACTTTATATGATCCTGTTTTCTTAGGACTGAGGCTTGCACATGGCGCTGTAGTCTTGATATTCCTGCGCTGAGGTAAACCATGCCCCCAACTTTTATGGATAATCTGGGGCTTCTCCTCTTGTCAACAAAGTCTTTGTAGGTCTGTACAGCTTGCTTCAGGTTTTGGGCACACTCTTCTTGGGTTGTATGTATGATAGCCACCTAATCTTGTCCTTTGGGGTTGTTGGACTCTTCTATGAGAAGATGGTCCCAAGTAGGATCAAATCCGTAGTTGGACTTGAATGGAGACATTCCTGTAGAACTGTGGTCTTGATCATTGTATGCAAATTGCGCCATGGTAAGTGTTTGGTCCAGTTGTCTTGTTCTGCGTTAAAGTAACATTGGAGGTACTGTTCCAATACTTAGTCAACTCTTTCAGTTTGTCTGTCACTTTGGGGGTGATACACTGTGGATAGCAATCTCTTGATTCCCAGGTCTTGTAGGATTTGGGCCCAGAACTTGGACGTAAACTGGGGGTCATAGTCAGAGATAACTTCCTTGGGTAAGCCATGATTCATGAAAATGTGGTTCCTAAAGAGGTTGGTGATATCCTTGGCTATCACATGAGTGGTGGTAGAAATAAAGTAACCCATCTTTTTGAATCTATCAACAATCACAAGTATGGCATTGTAGCCTTTTGACTCTGGGAGGTCTATTATATAGTCCATAGATACTGACTTCCAAGGGCCTACTGAAATTTGGAGGGGTTGGAGCAGGCCTTCAGGTTTTCCTTGCTTGGGTTTAAAGCAGCCAAATTTTTCACAACCATTAATGTATGTCTCTATCTCCAGCTTCATTCTTGGCCACATGTACGTTCTTTGGGTACCGTTTAAGGTCTTGGTGAAGCCTGGGTGTCCAGCCATGGGGGAGTTGTGGTGCTCCTTCAGAATATACAATCTCATTGGACCTTCAGGTATGTAGGTTTGTCCATTTAGTTTTAGGAATATTCTGTGTAGTGAGTAACCTGCTCTGTAATATTTGCTATCAATGTTCTCAGCTAAGTCTTTCATGACAGTAAAACAGTGCTTGTCCAGGGTCTGAGCATGTTGGATTTCTTCTTTCCTACTAGACAGGCCTAGGAATAAGAGCATGGGTTCCAGCATGTGTGGTGTTAGTAGTGATTGGGTGTTGAACTCATCTATCTCTTTGGAACTGGGGAAGAAATATGCTCTTTGACTCAAGGCGTCAGGTACAATGTTTATCTTCCCAGGTTTTTAATTGATCTTCAGGTTGTAGTTGGCTAGGAATAGTGCCCATCTGGCCTGGTGTTGGTTGAGCTGTTGTGATTTGAAGAAGTAAGTCAGATCTTTGTTGTTTGTCATGATTTTCACTGGGTGGGTGGTGTTGCAAAGGTATCTTCTCCAATGTTTCAGGGATTGTATGATTGCCAGCATCTCTTTGTCATATATAAGGTAGCTCAGTCCTGGTGCAGTGAACTTCCTGGAGTAGTAAGCTACAAGGTGAAGCTAACTATCATGCCCTCCTAAAGCAACACCCCCCAATGCAAAGTCTGAGGCATCAGTTTCCATCACAATTTTTTTAGCAAAGTCAGGTATAGCAAGGACTGGTGCAGAAACAAAGGCTTCCTTGAGTGTATTGAAGGCTGTGCGTGCTGTATTGTATCACATAAAGGCATTCTTTTCTGAGTTCAGGCGGGTCAAAGGAAGGCAGATGAAATTTTTTTGGACAAATTCTCTGCAAAAATTTGCCATACCCAAGAAGCTCTGTACTTCCTTACAGTTAGTGGGCTCTGGCCATGATGTGACGGCCTCAATTTTGTCTGGTGACATGGTAAACCCTTCTTTCAGGACATGGTAGCCAAGTAATTCTACTTTGTCTTTAAAGAATTCACACTTATATTCACAAACAATCCATGATCCTGGAGTCTCTGTATTACCATTTATAAGTGTTTTGTGTGTTCCTTGGGAGTTTGGCTATAGATTAAGATGTTGTTTAGGTAGGCTACTCAGCACTGGTCCTTGAGGTCACCTAGCACTACGTCTACCATGGTTTGAAAGGTGCTGGGAGCATTAAAGAGGCCAAATAGCATAACCAAGTATTCAAATAGCCCTTGTCTTGTTTTGAAGGCCATTTTACATTTGTCTCCAGGCTTGATATGTATCTGGTTGAAGGTGTCTCTTAAGTCAACTTTGGAAAAGATGTTTGCTCCAGAGAGCTGATATGAAAGGTCTTCAGCGTTTGGAACAGAATAGCAGTTCTTTATAGTAATCTTGTTGAGATTTTAGTAGTTTACACAAAGCCTCAATTCTCCACCATTTTTCTTGACAAACAGCAGGAGAGACAAACAAGGGGATTTGGATACATGGATGTAGCCTTTCTTCAACATGGTGTCTAGGTATTCCCTGAGAGCTCCCTGCTCTTTCATGTTGCATCCATATACAGGGCCAGAAAACTGTGATAAGTTTGACTCCCTGGTACTCAACACTTTTTTGAGTACCGGGGAGTTGAGTACTGCATAAGTGAATCTATTAGTATTTTTGGCTTAACTGATTTTAAGCTAATTTTTACTAGTAATTTAGGGGCTCAAACCAAAAACCAAGTTTAAATTTGCTTGCATTCAACTCTGTTTAATAATTTGGTTAGCTGAAATACCAATTTAAGGGACAATTTATAAGTAAATTTACTAATAGAAATGAAAAAACCTGTGTTTGATACTCCAAAACAAAAAGTGACCAGTTTGACACTTTTTAAGCCAAAATTTAATTTTATTAATAAAATACATATGCACTTATATATAATTTGTTATTTACTATTATATTTTTATTATTAGTGTCCATAGTTGTTGATTAAGCTCCCAAGAACCACTATACTGGATTTGGTGGTATAGGCATTAATCAAATACCCCACTTGTTTTACATTATGTCATTCCTGGGTTTGTGGATTAAGCAGTGCCACATAAATTAAGCCCAATTTATTAAGATATTTTATATGTAATTTATAAAAAACAGAAACTCAACTCCTTCTTTGTTTGACTCTATCCACTTGCCATCTGATTAGTTTTGGATTTAACTAATCAAAGGCTTGGAATTAAGGCTAAATTAATAAGTGACACACTATGAGCACCACTTGAAACTCACCCACTCAACACTTTAACTTGGGGATTAGTACAGAGAGCTTCTTAACGTTTTAACCAACACTATGGTAAATAATTCACTCCCAGCTCCTCACAGCATACCTTAATCACTAATAAACACCTTCCTACTCATTTACATGATTTAACTTATGCTGTATTTTTTATTTTGAGCATATGAAACTGCCTTGCTTTTGGGTTAACTTTCAAACCTGTTTTAAATTTAAGCAAGTTTTATATGTAAAAAACATAGTAAATTTGATTTTTTGGTTGACTCCAGCATACTTGACAGTGAGAATTCAGCTTTTTCCAACTGATTGACAGTGCCAAACTTGACACTTTACTATGTTTTGAATTTTCAACTCCCAATAAAAAATTCTACATAATAATATTTTTTGCAATTATAATCTACTACTCTTCTTGATACTCTCCATATAACTCTTATATACTTTTTTTGATTTTTAATTATAATTTTACATTGATTTAGCACTAAGATGTTATTTGGAACCTGACATCTTAGATACTTCATCATAAATTCACTTATTTTCAATGTTTTATCCTTTATATCTATGCTTTGAGTTTCTATTTTGCTTCTATTTACTTTGTTATGTTTTTTCTTGACAAATTTTATGAATACCCCTATTCACCATGTTTTGATTTTGCCTTTGATTGGCCATTTCAAAGACAAATCTCACACTTTTGCTTTTGCCTCTCAAAATGAGTTGAAGACTGAATCAGGAAATAAAATTGTTTGGTTTCTTGACTCTGCGCATCTCACTTGCCCCACTCATGTTTGTGGCAAGTGATCCTACAATCCATGTACTATTTTGTAGTAAAGCTACACAATAAATATTCCATTTCACTTCTACTAATAAAATTTAAGTTCTATTCACATTTTTGTCTTTGTGTCTTCCAGTACTTCTGAGTCTCTCTCTAGCCACAACTAGTAGATATTATTCATTCAGGGCCACAAGGTAATCACATAGCCTTCCCTGTCATCTAACTGAGACTTAGTACAAATCCAATCCTACAGTTAGGATTTCCCGTTGTGTGTCTGTGCCACGCCTCAGAAAACAAAAAAATGGTGCTCACTACAGGGGCTGTAAACCCCTTAGTTATCCCTTTTGCATCCACATTTTCAGGTCCTTCACCTCCGCCTATACAAGAGTCAACTTCACCTGAAATCACTAGTCCTCCTATTGAGGAAGATATTGCCAACCAGCCTATTATCCCTACTGTACTGAACCTTTGGAATGGTCCCTGCCTAGTTGCTTATCCCATGGGTACCCCTGACTTAGAACAAGTCATGTTGGTAGCCCTTAGAATAGCCTGTGAAGGAGCCATCCCTTGCCTTCAGCTGCAGTACAGTTAGGCTGAATACTACAAATTAATTGTGGCTCCTCAATTTCCACAGCATCTTCTCTCAGCAGCAGGCTCTGCTGAGCACTTACTATTGTCCTTTGTGCATCCTGCCTTGGCCCACCATCAGATGGTGTTGGGGCTCCATGTCCAAGAAATCTTGTTTCTACAAGCAGCAGTTACTCATCACTAGGACCAGTTTGCTACCTACCAGCAGTGGATTCATTCCCTGTTTTCCTTGGTATCTGACAATCAGCGCAACTCTGTTACCTCCCAGACCTGTTTGGTTAATTCTATCAAATGAATGCGCCAGTCTATCCCTAAGTACGCCGGGGAGTGTCTACATGAGTTTAACCAGCTAGAACAACCCTGACAAACTCAAATAGATTCCACCTTGAATGCTTATCTCTCCGACTTCAAACAACTTGTGCGGCAGCTCAATGCATTCAGCATGTATTCATTTGAGCAACTACAGCAGGTAGCAGACTTCACTGCTAACAGACTTACTGAACTCAGTACAGCGTTTGGTCAAGAGAGAGCTGCCACTGCCGTTGCTATAGCCAAACTCCAGAGTCAAGTGAATTAGTTATCTACGCCTAAGTCAGATGTTCCGCTCTCTCCTTCTTCTGATGACTTGATGGAGAGAGAGCAGAAAATATGGGATGCTATTCACAATCTGCATATGACTACTTGCAGTCAAGGACGTCCTATGAAGCCCCTCAACCTGACTCCCAGGTGCTTGAGTTGACTGCTCAAGTTGCTGAGCTACAGCAAGAACTTGCTGCCTTATGCAAGATGATGGCAACTGTTTCTAGTCCAGTTGGGGTTGTTGACAAAGACGGTTGCTGCCCTGGCTTACCAGGAGCCCCTCAAATTCAATATGCTAAGGAACTAATTACCCTAGCTAACAAGGTGGACAATTTGAAGTGGGATCATACAGAGCTGGGTAGAGATGTACAAGAGATGAGTGAGTTGATCAACTCTGTGAATATCAGGATTGCCCCTTGCCTCTCAGTGGAGCCATCCCTTAATTCTCAACTGGCTGAACTCTCCACAGTAGTAACTGCCCAAGGTCAACCCTAGATGTTACTGAACGTCAGACCACCCAAGCTGGCAATACAAGTGCCCGCGCTGTTAAGACTCTGACTACCCTTGAAGAAAGTGTTTGTCAGTTGTGGGCTAGACAGCCCTCCTCTGAATCTGAAGCAGAATTTTCCCTGCGTATCAACGTACTCAATAGCAACAATGGTGGACCCACTCCCAAAGCGCACTTCAAGCCTACCTTTAAGCAAGTCTTTTATCCCAAAACCTCGACCATTGCAGCTTTTCTTACTATCTATGAAACTGCCATGAGACGAGCATCAGATGAGGTTAAGAAGGAACATATTTTGATCTGTCTACACCCAACTTGCCAGGAGATGGTGGTGCCTGAACTACCCATCATTGAGACGTTGGAAGATATGAAGCAGCTTCTGATTGATGAGTTTGGTGGTGACCTTAGCCTGGAAGTAAAAAAGGACGCTTTTATGGACATTGCTTTCAAGCCTAAAGAGACCCTAGCTGAGTTTGCAGACAGATTCTACATGGAAGAACAGCAACTGATAACAAGCAGACAATTGACAGCCCATGAAGCCTAAATGGCTTGCACTCAAGATCTCAAAGTTAACCAGCTTCTGTGCCTTCACTTCAAGCCCATAAAGCTATGCTTTCCTCTATAAGAACATAAAGACGCTGTTGCAGGACATGTACCTTACCCACTCTGGAGCAGTTGTTAGGGAAAGTCAAGCTGCTTCTAACTCTGGTTTGTCTTCCTGTGGTCCTTGCATTCTTACCATGAACTCACAAAATCCTCCTTGACGCCAAGGTTGCCACAACTTTGATCAGATAGATCACCATTCTCAAGTCTGCACCAACCCACAGGTTGAAGGAGCTAATCCAAAAGAGCAGGCGGGAAAAGAGCAGCCAACCTAGAGGCAGAGAAGCTTATAGTTGACAATTCTTCCCAGTTTTTTTCTATTACTCCCTCTATATCTGACTCCAAGCCTGCTGATAACAAGGCTCCTCCTATCCTCCTATTGTTCCACAATATCTCTGATGACTCTGACCTGGATGACTCTGATACTGACAACGCCAATGCATATGGGTATTCTGTTCTGGCTGTTCCTGAAACCCTTATAGTCCCCTATAAATTGCAATCAGGAAAGACTACAACTACTGCTAAGCCTTTGCCTGAAGCCAAAAAAGTTGTCTCTTGCCCTTACCTCATAAGCTAAGAGGTCCCCTGAGCTAGTGGAGTTATCAGAAGAAGCTGCCAAGGTTGCTGACGCTGTCTTCAAGAATGTATCTGTTTTGCTCCCTCTCCAAACTGTTTATAAGGAGTTTCAAGGGTCAAGATTCATGATTAAAAATTGGGATAAGGAGCTATCAGAGACTCAAGATATCTTGGCTGTCCTTCCACCCTTTGACCGCACTACCACTCAAGTAGAGATATCCATTCAAAAAATGAAAATCAAGGCCGTTTTAGGCACTGGCTTGCCAGTCAACTTTGTCTCCTCCAAACTTGTGAAGAAACTCAAACTTCCCCCGACCTTAATTATCATCAGTTGTATGGCACAGCTGGACTGTCTATGACCTGCACCATAGGAGCGTACTCTGCTCTACCCATGCAGTTTGGCAAGCTTCTCCTAGCTGCGCCAGCAGTTGTCTTGGAAAACAAGAGTTACAATCTCTTAGTTGGCACCCAGTTCTTTAGGGAATATAATGTGATAATCAACTTAAAAGATGGTTACCTCTCCATTCTGGGATACAAAGTCCCTCTGATCTTTGAAGAGCTGGTTAAAGTTCCCAGGAAGCGCCTGAAGATGTGCACTTTTGAATACTCTACTAGGGTTTTCACCCTCAAATATTGCATCCACTCTTCAAACATGAAATGTCTACCCATGGCTTGTCCTGCATCTGAGGGGATCCCTCTTCTAGCTACGTCCACTGTCACCATCCCCCCTGGCTCCCAGGCCATCCTAGACTCCCAGATATCATATGAACTACCTGAACAAACCTTCTTGGAGTTGTACTCTCCCCCCTCATTAGGGCGCAACAAACCTTATCTCTTTCCTGGAATCCTAGATGTCTCCCATAAGGACCCTGTTCAATTATTGGTAGCCAACCTGACTGCTCTCCCCATGACCATGTCTAGAGGGCAGGTTGTTGGATATGGCAAGTTGTTAAGCGCTCTAATGTCCTGTCTCTTTATCCCTTTGGTATGTTCCAAGATTTTAACCTACCTGAGGATGAACCCTAAGTCCTATCCTTGTTCCCTGCAAAAACATTCCACAGCTGTCTCTAGTTCAACAGAAAGAGGTTCTAGACTTGCTAGGCCAATTTACGACATCTTTGCTAAGGACAGTACCAACTATGGGTTAGACAAAGGCATTATCCATCAGATTGACACTGGCAACGCCCCCCTTTTGTGCTAAACCATATTGCTGCAGCTGCGTGGAGGACCCTCAGGTATCTAAAGAGCTCAAACAACTGTTGGATGCTAGGCTGCTGGCACCTTCCAAAAGCCCTTGGGCATCCCTGCTACTCATCTTAAAGAAGAAAGATGGAGGTTATCATATTGTGATGGACTACTGCTGCTTGAAATCTTTGACCAAGAAGGAATCATACCCCTTGCCTTGTGTTGATGATGCTCTCCAACGTCTTGGAGGCTCTAAGTTTTTCTCTGAAATGGATTTGGCATCTGGATACTGGCAAGGAGACTATTGCCCAAGAATTACCAAAAAGCCGTGCTCATTACATATGAAGGACTGTTTGAGCCTACTTGCATGCTGCAGGGACTCTGCAATGCTCTGGCTACCTTCCAAAAGGCCATGTACTCCATCCTCTGTGACTTGAAGTTGTCGTGCATCCTAGTGTACTTGGAGGATATAACAGTTTTCAGTGCTACCTTCACCAATCACCTTGCCCACCTCAAAGAGGTGTTCATAAAGATTTGAGAAGCTGGCCTCAAACTAAAACCTTCCAAGTGCGCTTTCTTCAAAGAGTGTCTTGAATTCTTGGGCCATTAAGTAACCCAGACAGGGATCCACATAATGATTAAGAAGGTTAAAGCCATTGACAAAATGCTTCTGCCCACCAGCCTGCAAGAGGTACAAGTCTTTCTAGGGATGATGGGCTACTACAGACAGTTTATCCCTGACTTTGCCAATACTAGTGAACCTCAAGTCCAGCTGTTACACAATATCCCTTTTAAATAGACCGCCAGACAGCAGCAAGCCTTTGAAACCCTTAAGCAAAAACTCAAAGAGGTGCCAATCCTAGTGTATCCTGACTATGATAAGGAGTTCATCCTATACACTGACACTAGCAATCTTGCTATTGGGGCTATTCTGGCCCAACTAGACAACGAGGGTGTAGACCATCCTGTGGCTTACACTTCCTGCTGCTAAACAAGCATGAGAAGAATTATAGGGTCACAGAGAAGGAGTGTCTTGCTGTGCTACATGCAGTCAAACAGTTCCACCACTATGTGTATGGTACCCATTTCACAGTTGTCACTGACCATGCTTCTGTCAAGGGTCTGTATGTACAAGTATTATGGCTATTGCCATCACACCTAACATCCAGACATTGCCCAATTTGGTGCCTTTCTAATATACCATTTGACATACCAAAAATGGCACCAAACCAATATCACATGACTGTCCAGGTATCCAGCAACTCAAACCCGTCCAGCACATGACCAGCCCCTTGTTTTGATCCAACTGAATCCCCAACACAGCTAAAGATATATAAGTCTAAAGTATTATCCAATAAAATATACTTCTTCTCATCCTACTTTTATATTCAAAGCTTCCCCAAAAGGCGCTCCTTATCACTTTGCTTAAATGGTTACAACAACTTAAGGAACCAGAAGGGCGCCTAGCTAGATGGGCCCTAAATCTGCAAGGTTTTGACTTCACTGTACTCCATTACCCTGGAATTCAACATCACAACGCTGATGGACCATCCAGAATGCCCATTCTTGCTTTACATCCTGCAGAGGCTGACCAGCTGTACAAACTAATTGGATACCCTTCTTTGTGGAAAAACAAGACAGAAGAGGTCCAACTGGCCTTGTCCAAGATATCCAAAGGTATTCTCATATGCAACAATCAGCTCTTAAAGAAAGTACAATATCAGTATCTGCCTTATGTAAGACCCAGTCTTTGCCTCTCATTGGTGTTGTAAGCTCATAAAGAGACTGGGCATGGAGGCATTGCCAAGACCTTTGACTGGCTTCAGAAGAATTACTTCTGGGAAAACCTTTGCCTGCTGATCCCAGACGTCATAGCTAGTTGCCACAACTGCCAACTGCAGAGGCCTTGAGCTGCTGCCCAAAAATTCAAATTAGCTCCCCCTCAGCATGCCTTTCATACTGTCAGCATTGACACAGTAGGCCCTATCCCTTGCTCACTTTCTGGGTGTTGCTTTATCTTGATTGCTGTTGATCACTTCAGAAAGTGGGTAGGGGCTCTCCCTACAAAGGACATCACAGCTAAGACAACTGCTGCCTTCCTGTTACAAGATGTTTTCTACTGCCATGGCTGTCCTGAAGTGTTGCTCTCAGATAATATACTAACTTCAATGACAAGCTGGTAACCTATGTTGTCAAAGCTTTGGATTCACACCAGTTCTTCTCTGCCCCCTACAACCCTTCTACCAATGGGGTAGTTGAGCATGCAAATTCAACACTGGTCTCCATCATGAGGAAGCTCACCTACTCTGATGCTGCCAACTGGGACCTATACTTAACTGCTGCTCTCTTTGCGTATTGCCTTAGCAAGCATTGTGTCACTGGGTACTCCCCTTTTGCTATGCTGTATAGGCAAGAGGCTACTACCCCATTGCTCTTGGGGGGGCCTGCTTTCCTCTGATAAGGCCATGAATCCTGATGACCACATCAAGTATCTAGTCAACTGCATAATTGGTATATAGACTACTGCCTACACTTCTGCATACAAGACTAAGATGCTTGAGCTTTCTCCTGATAATTCTGGATGCTCCCCCTTGCCTGAATTTGATGTTGGTAACCGTGTTCTTTACTACCAACATAGAGTGGATAGGCGCGCACATAAATTGGACACTCTGTGGATTGGCCCTTTGGAAGTGACCTTTAAACAATGGTCTGAATACACTGTAAAGCTCCTCTCCAGTGGTCATCCCTTTTCTAGAGTACATGCCAAGTTACTCTGCAAGTACCACCCCCTAAGGCCAATCTAGGGGAGGGCAATGTTGTGAATAACACTATTCATCATGTTTCAATTTTGCCTTTGGTGGGCTATTTCAAAGACAAATCTCTTGTTTTTGCTTTTGCTTCTCAAAATGAGTTGATGACAGGATCAGGAAATACAATTGTTTGGTTTCTTGACTCTGCGCATCTCATGTGCTCCACTCATGCTTGTGGCAAGTGGTCCTACTGTCCATGTACTGTTTTGTAGTAAATCTACACAATAAATATTCCATTTTACTTCTACCAATAAAATTTAAGTTCTATTCACATTTTACTCTTTGTGTCTTCCAGTACTTCTGAGTCTCTCTCTAGCTACAACTAGTAGATATTATTCATTCAGGGCCATAAGTTAATCACATAGCCTTCCCTGTCATCTAACCATGACTTAGTACAAATTCAATCCTACAGTTAGGATTTCCTGTTGTGTGTCTGTGCCACGCCTCAGAACATGACAACAAATAAAAACTTTATTTGCATACTTTTACTTAACTTTTGTTTTTATTTAGCTCTTTGTGTTTTATATCTTTCATACTGTTTTATTTACAAAACTAAACTTTTCTTTAGCCAATATCATCCAAATTCAACAAGCCTACCAAGCGCCAAGCCTCCAAGGGCTCCAAGGAACCAGCCACTACCCCTAAGCATATCAAGAAGCCTGCAAAAGCAAAGTCTCCATCTCCTCCCACTCCATCTCCTCCTACTCCTCCCCCTCCACCCTCATCTTCAACTGCCCCCAAGTCCCCAAATAAAAGTGATGAATCTCTCACTGATCACTCATTTTACAAGTCAGAAGCTGTCTCCAAGCCCACCAAGGAGCGCCATACTAAGAAGGCAAAGGCTGTCAGGAGCCCAACTCTTCTTCTGGTAAGAAAAAGGAGGCATTCAAGCAGGCCTCAAAGAACCCTTCCCCTCCCCCTCCTGATGGCTCTTCCCCCCTCCCTCATCTGACCCCCAAGATGAGCCTGAGGAGTACTCCAAGTAGTTCAAAGCTTCTGGTTACGTAGCTTGGGATCCACTAGCAATCCACAACATTTTTAATGTAGACAGAGAGCTCAAAGTCCCCAAGCGCTTCCCATGGTACTTCCTGATTATGTCAGTAAAGGGCAGCCCTGGCTATGTTGCTGACAATTACATCTTCAACTGCAATAACAAAAACACCAAAGTAAAAGCAAGCACTTTGTCTGTGAAGATAAGACTTGTGGGGCCCAGCTAAACACCAAGGGCTGGGAGCAAGTAACTTCCAAGAAGAGGAGCACTCTTGTGAGCCCCCAAATCATCTTATAATCAGGATGCTAAAATGGTACCTTGTCCAGATAATCCCAACATTCTCTCACCTCTGGGCATCTGATCTGGCTATAAAGGCCCTACAGCATTTAAAACTCAACAATATTAAGTTGGTACCAACCCAGGAACAGTTGGTTAAGTTCATAAGCAATAAGTGTATTTCTGCCAATCCCCCTCCCTCAAGGCCTTGGACGTCCTCTTGGAGTTTACGCTCACCCACAAGCTCAAGCAGCTTCCAAGTGGGGAGCATTTTATTCTTCATGATGATGGGCCCACCACCAAAGACCGGATAATCTGCTACACAACTCAGAAGAACCTGCTGGAGTTGAAAAGGGCTTCAACCTGGCTAATTGATGGTACCTTTGCCACTTGCCCCCAGGTGTTCAAACAGCTCTGGATGATTCATGCCCAGATTAACATCCAGGTGATTCCACTTGCTTTCTTCCTCCTCCCTGGGGCCATTGAGGCCATTTACACCCGCGCGTTCTAAATCCTCTGCCAAGTACTTTCCCTCCTCCCTCCTGACAACATCAATGATGGCAAGAAAACCTCCCCCACACCCCTGCCAACTCTTCTGCTGCTGACAAGAACCAGGCCAACCTGGACTTGGAGGAAAAGGTGAGGCTAAGACCTCTTGGACCTCACATGTACATTATGGACTTTGATCATGCTCAGTTCAATGCATATGAGCAGCTGTTTAGCAGGGAGGTGCAGGGGTGCCACTTCCACTTCTGCCAAGCAGTTGCTTGCAACGTGCAGGCCCACGCCAAGCTTATTAGGTTGAGCCAGAGGGACACTTTGGACACCTGAAAATTTGTGCTGGCACAATTCAGTGCCTTGGCTTTTTTAAAGCCAGAGCACACTGTGAAGGGGTTCAAGGTTCTCTCAAAGGATCCTTAAGTAGTAAAGCACTTGGAGTTCAAGCCTTTCCTTGAGTAATTTGAGCCCCAGTGGATTGGGAAGGTTGTCACGCAGAGGCAAGGCAAGGCCTGCGCCAAGGCCAGTTGAAACGTTTACTGGGCAGCCATTAGCGGGGAGCTCAAGACCACTTTGGCGCCAGAAGCTTATCACAAGAATCTCAAGGCCAATTTTGGGCTTTGCCCAAAGTTTAACAAGCTCTTCTTCCTTCTGCAGCACAAGCAGGAAAAAACCATCTCCAGGCTGTGTGACTTGGCCAACAATGTCCCCCCCCACGCCTACAACCCACTCCACCCTCTTCACCAAGGCCATTCAGGGTGCAGCTAAGCACAAATATAAGGCCTCAGAGATCAAGCAGCTTGAGCTCATTGCAACTGCCCTCCTGGAAGGGGCTAAAATGAAAAAAGGGGGAAGAAGGATGAAGAGTAAACTTGCTTGCTTCTATGGTTTTAACTTTTAACCTTTTAGCTTTGATTTTTACTTTTTAGTTTTGATCAATTAGTTTTAATTTTTCCATTTTTTGATTTGATTAGATAGCACTGATTATTTTATGTATACATGGTAAGTTTGAGATGGATAGTTGTTGTTGAAAGTGATTGGAATATCTTAATTTTTATCAATTCCCTAATAAAACATAAGATATTCACAGTTGTGCTTATATGAACTATATCAAAATAAGATTTATATTTCTTCATATTTTGAATAACTTCTATTGTTGTGTTTTTTTATTTTTGTCTTGTTGGAATTTTAATTTTTATGGCAATCAAAAATATTTTTATAATAAAGAGTGTAAATTACATAGTAAAATGAGAAATAGTTGCTTATTTCTCCTTATTCTCATTAATTAAGATACACTTTTTATTGCATTTTTGAGCTTTCTGGGGTCACTTTAGTATACCATAGCTGTATAGCCTAATTTTTTATATTAAAAGTTTTCAGAACATCAAGATCTGTTAATTAAAAAAGTATCTTTTTCCAGTTGTCAATCAGGGAAAAAGCCAAATTATTACTTTAATATAGTGTTGAGCACCAGGGAGCCAATTTTACCAAAGTTGCCCAGGGCCATGTTTGGTCTGGGTTCTAGGGATCAAGTCAATAGTGTGGTCAAACCTGGTGTGCTTGGGAAGGGCTGTGACCATGATCTCAGAGAACACTAATTTCTATCTCTCTAAGCAGGCAGGTATTTCTCCTTTGCAAGGTGCCACTACCATGCTGTTCAATAGGGGAGATGTTTGGGTGGTCACATAGGGTAGTTTCCAGGTTGTACTTGCATGTAATAATTGCATCTGTTGGCTGACATAGTCAATATTAAACTCATGTTCTATCCACCAATTGAACCCCAACATCATAGGATGGAGCAACTTGTCCATTACCAAGAATTTGACTTTGATCTGGGCAAGACCCAGCTTCATAATAACACTTCCTTTACTCTCAAAGGAGGTTTCAGTAGAATTATTTCCTAGGGTGACCAGGGTGGTTTTATCTTTCAATTCTAGTCCCATTTTCTCAGCTAAGCTTTGTTCAATATAATTATGGGTGGCTCCACTGTCCATGAGAGCTGGTATCTTCAACTCCTGATCTGAATACAGCAAGGTAACTTGAATAATAGGGTAATAATGAGAAGAGCTTTTTATTGCAGAAATGGTGGGGTTCTGGGTAGTGGAGCTTTTTGTAGGACAGTCTTTGGACAGGTGGCCATTCTGAAGGCAGTAGAAGCATAAGCCTGCTTGTATGTGGCGCTGGTATTTTTCTAGGGCCATTTTCAGGCAAGGGTGTGCATCAGCTTGGTTTCCTTGTGGATGGTAGTCTCTAGGGGGGTCCCCATACTGTTGGGGCTGGCTTAAATTCATCTCACAGACAATGGCTAGGAGTTTGTCCTTGGAGAGGTTGCAGCGGCAATGGCATATCAGGTTGGTGTGATGATTATTCAGGCCATTTCTGAAGTGCAGGCCAGAGATGTTGTCAGATACTTCAGCAGCTGCAGCAAGTCTCAAAAATCACTGGATGTAAGCTTCCAGGTCATCTCTACTTGGCTCAGGCAAAGAAGGCCCATCTAGGCTTTTACTTTTGCTCCTGGGGGGATGGCGCTATTTATACGTTCCAGGAAGGCCTCATACAACAAGATCAAGTTGGGGTACTCCTCCAGTAAGTTGAGGAAAACCTCTCTGGTGTCTTCTTTCAACTGTGCTGCAACCATCATCACCTTTTGGGAGTTGTCATAATAGTTCTCAGGGTGGGCCCTGAACAAGGCGTTAATCATTACCATGCCTTTTTTGCATCTGGCTAGGTCTATCTTGGGTAGGTCAGGGAAGCTGGTGAGTGCATAGGTGTTCTGGTTCAATGTAGATATGTTGATGTTATGTACTTGTGCAGTACTTGGGTGGGTAACAGGTCTAGGTTTGTTGTGGGCAATTGTGTGGCAGGTGAAAAACTGGTAGGTGGTGTAAGCTGCAATCATAAAAACAAACATACAAAGTGCCCCTATTATTAATTGAATATAGGGGCTCAGGCTTACAAGTTTAGATAGGGTTGACATACTGTCATGGCCTGGATGACTCCCAGGGGAACCTTTGGTCATGGGGAAGGGTCAAGCCTGGAAGGCCCAATGACAGGGACCATCTGCATCACATAATTGGCAGCTGTAGCCCAAGGACGCCATACTCCCATGTGGGGTATCACTTGCTCAGTGAGCCCCAGCATGGTCAAATGGGAAAACCCAAGATTACTGTAATCATATGATGAAGTAGAAAGAACAAGAGGAAGTTCTCCTGTGGCAGTGCTCATGGTTAGGCTTGACTGGGCAATTTGTTGGAGCAGAGGAACACCAGGAAAGGAGAGGCGTGATGCAGGAGCAGGAATTACTTCTTGGTCCAGCACTCTAGGAGATGGGGTAAAGGCTGGTGGTGGTTGGTTGGAGGCAGCTAGAAGTTGCTCTTTTTCCCAGCGCTGACATTGGTACTGGAGGTACTCTCTGTTTAAAAGCACCAGCAGTATAAAATTTGTGATAATGTAATAAAACCCTGAAAAGTATAAATGCTCAGTGTTTATTAACAAACAAAAGTTTATTAGATGAAGATGTCAACAAAGAAAGAGGATGTCAGTGTTCCCAGCTATATTCTGCTGGGAAACTGCAATTAGACTTACTGGCAACTCCTTATTGGTTGTCAATGAATTATTCTCAAGTTGGGTTCTGTTGGTGACTCCTGATTTGTCAGTTAGATGAATCCTTTCATTATTTTTACCCTGGGGAAGCTGGCAGGAGAATTTTGGGCCATTTAGCAACTCAAGTCCCCAATTCTGGGTTTAGAAGGTGTGGTCTAATTAAAAATATTTATTACTTGGCTTTTAGACGGTTTCCAATTGTCCCCAGGTTTGGCCTTGACCAGGGTTTGATTCTCCACTTAGAATTAAAGTTTCCTTTTGGTTAATCTGTGCAATTGACAACACAATTGTTTGGTTGCACAATTGCTCAATTGTAGGCGTTGACCCTATGCAACATAGGGTTTTGTCTTGTCTATTATGGGCCCTGATAATTACCACAAGCCCATTAATTAAGAGCTAAATTATATTTTCCCAGAAAGCAACTGAATGTAGATCTGGACTAACTGATACTAACAGATATAATGAAGGCAAGTCAGGATATACTACTTCCTATTCTTGTCAGAGGTACACCTTGAGAATCTATAGTAGATTTTCTAGAGTGCAGGAATTGTGAAGACTTTTAGGAAAAATGCCTTATTGAACATTTATTTAGAGTGTAAATCAGGTGTAGGTCTGTTTTTCTGCTATCTATCATATTGATAGAGGAGGACTCAAATCTAGATTTATAGGAAGGCTGCTATCCCAATAAAAATAGCTGATTTTTTTAAAGTTTTTGTAGAATTAGGATTAAACACTCCTGCTTCTATTGTGGAGGCCATGTGTTGGTCAGGGTTATTGAAACAATGTATCTGATTATTGGCTAAATTTGAGAGATCAGAGAATTTTTCTATCAGGGCAGAGCTCACAGAAAACCAGGTTTCAAAACATTAATAAAGCAAATCAATCATATTTTTATCTCTAATAAGTCCATTTTCAAATCAGAGTGTGATGCCGCAAAGCCTTGTACTTAAATTGTTGCAAGGCCAGCTTAGCAGCAACTTGATGTGAGATTTTTTGGAGACCATGTTGGCATCCATTGGTATTAGAGCTTCCAGAGGTACTAGAGAATTCAGCAAAGAATTTAGATAATTATTTTTGGAATGTGAAGACTGGATGATGAGGGTAGCTACTTGCTCATTGGGTTGGTGGTAAAACTATTTTACAGATCAAAAGCAATTTGTGATCCTAAAATCATTGATAGGCTCTTAAAACTTCTGCCCTCAAATAAGAATCTCCCCAAGAAGAGGCTAGGGGCATCACTTGGTTCATACACTACCTCTATGGGGAAAGATATTATGGTATCCCTAAAGAAGAAGAAGCCCTGTTCTGCTCACACAGTTCAAAAGGCTTTAGAGCCACTGCCTACCATCAGATCTTTGAGTTGCTGTAGATGATCATCCATGGGAATTCAAACCAAGTTTATTTGTCTCACTAGCCCTTAAAATCAGCTATTTTGGAGGTGATAGCGGAGTTAACCTGAGCATGCCAAGGTTATTGGAGCTGGTGGAATTCTTGAGGTGTTTTCCAGCATGTTCAGACAGAGAGGAGCCAATATTTCTAATAGAGCCAATCATCTGAGCATGGGTACTTGCTGTGTCTTGTTAATTTCTAGACAACAAATTAAGCATATAATTTAACAATTGTTTATATGCTGGGAATTGATCCTGATGGCTATTTACTGCAGCAAAGTTGATGGTGGTGTCAGGGAACTAACCCTGAGCATCTGGCCCAACGTTTTCTGGGAACACATGAGCCACAGATTTTGTGGTCAGGGCTCACCACAAGATTGAAACTAACTTACTAAGTTAGGACATCAACTTTTCCATCCAGGACCACAGGCTGGCGGCCGGAATTATAGTGTCAATCACCCCAGTGAGGGTGATGTACACTATTCCAAACAGCTTGTTTTTGGTCCAGAGGTAGTTCAGAAGCAGACACAGTCATTGGTTTAGGAGTTGATTGGTAGTTTCATGTCCAACTGGTATTAAAACAGGTTATTGTATTTATCTCAAAATAGACAGGTCTTGGTTACGTACCAAGGGCCTTGTCTATTATATAGTCAACACTGTTGTTTGGGCCAAGAGATCTTATTCTAGTATCTTCTCAATGGTGAAATCCTTGTATTCAGGCTTTAAAGGGTACTCTGTAAAGCAGACAGAACCTAATGGGGCACCTGGTGGACAATAAACTGTGCACAGAAGGACTGGAGGGCTGGATGGTCTTGTGCTAAATTGATAGATGGCAAAAATAAAATAAGGCAATAGCTGTGGAAGTCAATATGGCATAACCTTTATTTAAAAATAACAATAAAGTCTTAGTACAGGGTCCATGGGTCTATATAGTATCCCACCACAAACTTTACATTCAATATATGGGGCTCATCATAGGATCAGGAATTATGAGGTTGGGTGGCCAGGACACCCAAGTTTAGGAGCAGCAAAATGGCACCACCGCAGGGAGGTTGCTTATTGGCAGAATCCTCAGGAAAGATTGCTTGACCCTTCTGCTCTTGAGCCATAGTCATGGGGGCATCCTTCAGGTCTGTGGTTTCCTCAAGTGGTGAGTGCTATAGTAAAATAGTAAGCTGCATGATTCAAAGACAAACAATGAGGATATATATAAAAATTGTAAGTTGCTTGAGCAACAGGGGACCAAATTGGGAGGAAATCCTTAACATCTTAGCGCCAGGAGCAGTAAAGCAGAAGATCAAGATATAAATTGTGAAAGCAAGAGTGATTTTCTGTCAGGGATCTACTCCTGAGGTAGAAGGGAGTCTAAGTAATGTAAAATAGCAGTGGGATGGAAGCCCAGCAAGGATGATACTACAGAAATTACAACCATCAAGGTATTTATCAAATAACCCCACAATTTATACAAACCCAAAAAAGGAGCAAAATGAGTCAAATCATAGTATACCTTAACATAAATCAAGACATACTAAGGTGCTCCAGGACGGATTACAGGAGGTGGCAAAGGAGGAGGTTTTGCCTTGTCACAAGTAGGCAGAATATGATGCTTGGTGTATAGGTAATCCCAAGCTGAATCTTGGTGGTGTTCTTGACCTGAATATTGGAATCAAATTGACAGCATTCAGCAACAAGATACCAGAAGGAGAGGCAGAAGAGAAGCAGAAGGAGTTTCTGCTTCTAATCTGTTGTGATCTGAGGCACAGCACAGAGTCACAATGGGAAATCCTAACTTCAGGATTGGATTTGTACTAAGTCTTGGTTAGAATGGCAGGGAAGGCTATGCAATTACCTTGTGGCCCTGAATGAATAATATCTGCTAGATGTGGCTAGAGAGGCTCCAAAGTACGTGAAGACACAAAGACAAAAATGTGAATAGAACTTAACTTTTATTGGGTATAGAAATTGGTATTATATACTGTGTAGCTTTACCACAAAGCAGTACATGGATGATAGGATCACTTGCCACAAGCATTAGTGGGGTGAGTGAGTTGCGCAGAATCAGGAAACTGAACAATTGTATTTCCCAATTTGGAGCCAGCCTCATTTTAAAGGGCAAAAGCAAAAGAGAGAGATTTGTCCTTGAAATAAATTAACAAAGGCGAAATCAAAACATGGTGAATGGTGGCATTCACAACCTTACCCCCCTCTAGATTGGCCTTAGGGGGTGATACTTGCAGAGGAACTTGGCATGCATGCAAGCAAAAGGTCAACCACTAGAGAGGAGTTTTACAGTATACTCTGATCCTTGCTTGAAGGTCACTTCCAAGGGCCCAATTTGCAACAAGGATAGCTTATGAGCTTGTCCTCCTATTATGTGTTGATAATACAGAATGTGGTCTCCAATGATGAACTCAGGCAGGGGGGTCTCCCGTCATTGTCAGGAGAGAGCTCCAGCAGCTTAGTCTTATAGGCGGACATGTAGGCAGTAGCCTGTATATTGATGGTGCAGTTGACTAGATCTTTGATGTGCTCATCAGGGTTTATGGCCTTATTGAAGGAGAGTAGAGGGCCCCAGGAGCAACAGAGTAGTGGTTTAATAATCATATAGCATAGCAAAAGGGGAATATCCAGTGACACAATGTTTGCTAAGGAAATAGGCAAAGAGAGCAGCAGGTAAGTATAGATCCCAGTTGGCAGCATCAGAGTAGGTGAGTTTCCTCATGATAGAAATCAGAGTTGAGTTAGCGCGCTCAACCGCCCCATTGGTGGAAGGATTATAGGGGGAAGAGAAAGACTGATGAGAACCCAAGGCTTCAACAACAGAGGTCACTAACTTGGCGTTGAAGTTAGTCCCATTGTCAGACAACAACACTTGAGGGCAGCCATGGCAGAAGAATACATCCTGCATCAAAAAGGCGGCGGTTGTCTTGGCAGTGATGTCTTTAGTAGGGCAAGCTTCTACCCACTTGCTAAAATGATCAACAGCAATTAGAATAAAGCGGCAACCAGATCAGGAGCAAGGGAGAGGCCCTACAGCGTCAATACTGATAGTGTGAAATGCGTGTTGAGGGGAGAATAGCTTGAACTAATTAGTGGTGGCTTTAGGTTGTTGGAGTTGGCAATTGTGGCAACTGGCAATAACATCTGGGATCAGCAAGCAAAGATTTTCCCATAAGTAAATCTTCTGGAGCCAGGCATGGGTCTTGACAACGCCTCTGTGTCCTGTCTCTTTATGAGCTTGAAGCATCAAAAAAAGACAAAGACTAGGCTCTACATAGGGCAAGTAGTTGTCTTGTAATCTCTTGAAAAGCTGATTGTCACAAATGAGGATGTCTTCAGATAACTTAGAAAGGGCGACTTGAACTTCTTCTGTCTTGTTCTCCCATGAAGAAGGATATCTAATTAGTTTTTACACCCTGTCAGCCTCAGCAGGGTGTAGAGTGAGGATGGGCATTCTGGACAGTCCATCAGCATTCTGATGTTGAATCCTGGGGCAGTGCAGCACAGTGAAGTTGTACCCTTGCAGGCAGAGAGCCTATCTGGCTAGTTGTTCTTCTGGTTATTTGAGTTGTTGTAGCCATTTGAGCAAGGCGTGGTCAGTAACCACAATGAAATGGGTGTCATACACGTAATGGCAAAACTGCTTGATAGCATGAAACACAACAAGGCACTCTTTCTCAGTGATGCTTTAATTCTTCTCATGCTTGTTCAGGACATGAGAAGTATAAGCTACAGGGTGATCCATACCCTCATCATCTAGTTGAGCTAAGATGGCTCTAATGGCTAGGTTGCTAGCATCAGTGTAAAGGATGAATTCCTTATTGTAGTCAGGATACACAAGGATGGGAGCCTCTTTGAGTTTTTTTAAGGGTCTCAAAGGCTTGTTGCTGACTAGCAGTTTATTTGAAAGTGACGTTAAACAGCAGTTGGACTAAGGGCTTGCTAGTGTCAGCAAACTCAGGGATGAATTGTATATAGTATCACATCATACCCAGAAAGACTTGGACCTCTTTCAGTTGGTGGGCGGAAGAATTTTGTCAATGGCCTCAACTTTCTTAGTCATGGGGAAAATTCCTGTCTGAGTCACCTCATTTCCCAAAAATTCAAGGTTTTCCTTGAAGAAGGCACACTTAGATGGCTTTAACTTAAGTCCAGCTTCCAAATCTTTATGAACACTTCCTTAAGGTGGGCCAGGTGGTTGTTAAAGGTAGCACTGAAGAAATTCATATCATCTAAATACACTAGAACACACAAGAGCTTCAAATCATGAGGGATGGAGTCCATGGCTTGCTGGAAAGTAGCTGGAGCATTGCAGAGCCCTTGCAGCATTTGCGTAAGCTAAAACAATCCTTTGGAAGTGATGAGTGCAGCCTTCTGTCTATCTTCAGGGGAGAGATTAACTTTTCAGTAACCAGAAGCCATATCCATGGCAGAGAAGAACTTGGAGCCTCCAAGGCGGCAGAGAACATCATTAATGCATGGTAAGGGGTAGGAATCCTTTTTGGTTAAGGAATTCAAGTGTCAGTAATTCATCACAACACAATGACCCCTATACTTCTTTTTCATTATGAGTAAGGGGGAGGCCCATGGACTTTGGGAAGGAGCAAGTAGTCCAGCGTCTAGAAGGTGTTTGAGCTCTTTAGACACCTGAGCATCCTCTACACAACTGCAGCAATAGGGTTTAGCGCAAAAGGGGGAGTATCACCAGTATCAATCTGGTGAATGACGCCTTTGGCTAAACCATAATCAGTGCTATCCCTAGCAAAGATATCCAAAAAAATGATCCAGTAGGTTAAGCACTTCTTTCTCTTAACCTGGAGATAGCTGCAGGAAGTCTTGAGCAGTGAACAATGATAGAATTGTGGCTCATCCTCAGGTAAGTTAAAGTCTTGGAATGTACCAAAGGGATGTAGTGATAGGATGTCAGGAGCATTCAACAACTTCCCATGGTCAACAATCTGCCCTCTAAACACATGTATGAGAAGATCAGTTAAGTTGACAACCAGCAAATGAACAGGGTCCTTATGAGAGACATCCAAGATTCCTGGGTATAGATAGGGCTTGTTGCATCCTAGCAAGGGAGGAGAGCATAACTCTAGGAACGTACACTTAGGTAACTCATATGATATTTGGGAGTCTAGAATAGCCTGAGATCCAGGGGTAATGATTACAGTGGAAGTGGCTAAAAGAGGAATCCCCTCAGGAGCAGGGAAAGCCATAGGAGGACACTTCATTTTGGATGAATGGGTACAGTACTTTAGGGTGAAAACACCAGTGGGATATTCTAAAGCACATTTCTTGAGGCGCTTCCCAGGAACTTTAACTCGCTCTTCAAAGATCAGAGGGACCTTGTATCCTAAGATAGAGAGGTAGTCATCCTTCAAGTTGATGATCCCATTATATTCCCTAAGGAATTGAGTACCAACTAGCAGGTCATAGCTCTCATTCTCCTAGTCAACAGCAGGCACAGCCAAGAGTAGTTTGCCAAACCACATGGGAAGAGAAGGATAAGCTCCTATAGCGCAAGTCATGGATATCCCAGCTGTGCCATACAACTGGTGATAGTTAAGGTTGGGGGCAAGTTTGAGCTTCTTGACAAGCTTTGAGGAAACAACATTAACAGGAGGCCCTGTGTCCAAGACAGCCTTAATTTTCACCTTTTGGATGGATATTTCCACACAAGTGGTATTACAACCAAAGGGAGGGAGGACAGCCAGAATGTCTTGGGCTTCTTCTAGTTCTTTGTCCCACTTTTCAATCATGCATCTTAGGCCTGGGAACTCCTTATAGACTGTCTGGAGAGGGAGCAAGACAGAGACATTTTTGAACACAGCATCAGTAACCTCAGCAGCTTCTTTGGAAGATTTGATAAGCACAGGAGATCTCTTGGCTTGAGTGAGGTAAGGGCAAGAGACAACTTCCTTGGCTTCAGGAAGAGGCTTGGCGGTTGTTGTAGTTTTCCTAGAATATAGCTTATAAGGGACTGCAATAGTTTCAGGGACAGCCAGGACAGAATACCAATAGGCGTCAGGATTTTCTATATCAGAATCATCCATGTCAGAGTCATCAGATATATTGTGGAATAGCAGCAGAATGGGAGGAGCCTCAGTGTCAGAAGGCTCAGAGTCAGCAATGGAGGGGGAATTGAAGGAGACTGGGAAGAATTGTCAACCAAGAGCATCTCTGCATCTAGGTTGACTGTTCTTTTCCACCTGTTCTTTGGGATCAGCTCCTTCAACTCAAGGATTGGTGCAGACTTGTGAATGGTGACCTATCTGTTCACATTTATGGCAGCCCTGGCGTCTAGGAGGATTCTGTGAGTTCATGGTGAGGATATGTGGACCAAGTGAAGACAAACCAGAGGTAGAGACATCACAATTCTCTTGCACAACTGCCCCAGAATGGGTAAGGTGCATGTCCTGCAACAGTATCTTTATGCTCTTCATAGAAGAAAGCATGGCTTTATGAGCCTTGAAGTGAAGACACAGAGGCTGGTTAACCTTGAGGGCTTGAGCGCAAGCCATGTATGCCTTATGTGCAATCAACTGGTGGCTTGTGATCAGTTGTTGCCCTTACATGTAGAATCTTTCTGCAAATTCAGCTAGGGTCTCCTTTGGCTTGAAAACAATGTGCATGAAGGCGTCCTTCTTTACTTCCAGGTTAAGGTCTCCACCAAACTTGTCAATCAGAAGCTGCTTCATATCTTCCCAGGTCTCAATGGTGGGCAGTTCTGGCACCACCACCTCTTTGCAGGTCAGGTCTAGACAAGTTAAAATGTGTTCTTTCTTAACCTCATCCAATGCTCTTCTCATGGCAGTTTTGTAGATAGTTAGGAAAGCTGAAATGGTCAAGGTTTTGGGCCAAAGGCTTGCTTAAAGGTATGCTTGAAGTGAGCTTCTGGAGTTGGGCCGCCATTGTTGCTATTGAGTACCTTTATGCGTGGGGAGAATTCTTTTTTGGCCTTGGTGAGGGGCTGTCTGTCCCACAGCTGGCAAACACTTTCCTCAAGGGTAGTCAAGGTTTTAGCAGTGCAGGTGCCTGTATTATTAGCTAGGGTAGTCTGCTGCTCAGTAACATCAGACACTGACCCTGTGCTGTTACTACCAAGGACAGTTCAGCCAGTCAGGAAATAAAAGACAGACCCATCAAAAGGCAAGGGGCAAACCTTTCACTTACTGAATTGATCACTTCACTTAGTTCCAGTACGTCTTTATCAAGCTCAGAGTTATCTTTCTTCAGGAGGTCCACTTCATTGGCTAGAGCTATCAACTCTCTAGCACAATGAATGTGTGAGGCTCCTGAAAAGACAAGGCAGTAACCATCTTCACTAACAACTCCAGGTGAACTATTTAAGACACCATTGCCTCACACAAAGTAGCAACCTCTTGTTGTAAATCAACTACCTGAGCTGTCAGAGCAAGCACTTGAGGATCAGGCTGAGGGGCTTCAGGAGAGTCATCCTGACTGCAGATAAATGTCCTTAACTCTCAAATGGAATCCCAGAGCCTCTATTCTCTATCTGTTAACTCATCAGATTGAGGAGAAGGCAGGGCATCTGATTTGGAGATAGATAGTTCATTTACTTGAGCCTGGAATTTGGCAATGGTAATGGCAGTAGCAGACCTTTCTTTATCAAATTCCTTGCCAAGTTTGCAGAGGCTCTTTGTAGCATGGACTGCTAGTTGCTGTAATTGGTTGAAGGAGTAAGCACTGAACTTGTTGAGTTGCTGCACAAGTTGTTCAAAGTCAGTGAGATAAGCGTTTAGAGTGGAATCTACTTGGGCATGCCAAGACTGTTCCAGCTGGTGAAACTCATGAAGACGCTCTCTGACATACTTGGGGATAAACTGGCACATTTTTTCAATGGAGTTGACCAAGCAAGATTGGGAGCTGAGAGAGTTGCGCTGATTGTTGAATACTAAGGAAAACAGGGAGTGAATCCACTGTTGTTAGGCCGCAAACTGATCCCAGTGATGAGTGGTGGTGGCTTGTAGCAATGATATTTTTGTAAACATGAAGCCCTAATACCATTTGATGATGGGCTAAAGTGGGTGGTACAAAGGAGGACAATAGGTGTTCAACAAAGCCAGCTGCCAAGAGGAGATTCTGGGGAAATTGTGGCGCTACAATCAGTTATTAGTATTCTGCCCAATTGAACTGAAGCTGGAGGCAAGGGATGGCTCCATCACGGGCTATTCCAAGGGCTACTGCCATGACTTGTTCCAAGTTAGGGGTACCCAAAGGGTAGGCCACTAGGCATGGATCACTCCCAAGGTTCAGCACAGTAGGGACAATAGGCGGGTCAGCAATGTCTTCCTCAATAGGAGGACTGGTAATTTCAGGGAAAGTTGGCTCTTGTATAGGTGGAGATGAAGGTCCTGAAAACGTAGTTGCAAAGGGGAAAACCAAGGGGCTTACAGCCTCTGTAGTGAGCATCATTTTTGTTGTGATCTGAGGGGCAGCACAGAGTCACAACAGGAAATCCTAACCTTAGGATTAGATTTGTACTAAGTCTTGGTTAGAATGGCAGGGAAGGCTATGTGATTACCTTGTGGCCCTGAATTAATAATATCTTCTAGACGTGGCTAGAGAGGCGCCAAAGTACGTAGAGATACAAAGACAAAAATGTGAATAGAACTTAAATTTTATTAGGTATAGAAATTGGGATTATATACTGTGTAGCTTTACCACTAAACAGTACATGGGCGGTAGGATCACTTGCCACAAGCATGAGTGGGGCAAGTGAGTTACGCAGAATCAGGAAACTGAACAATTGTATTTCCCAATTCAGAGCCAGCCTCATTTCAAAGGGCAAAAGCAAAAGATAGAGATTTGTCCTCAAAATAACCCAATGAAGGTGAAATCAAAATATGGTGAATGGCGGCATTCACAACACAATCTTTCTGAATTTAAATTTAGAAACTACTAATTTAGCAAGTAAAGAATACTAGAGTCCTTAATTTATTGATTCAGGAAATTGAATTTGTTAGAGCACCAAGGAAAGCCCCAATACTACTTACTAAATACTTGGAGTTTGGCTTGGGAATGTGGAATAATGTGAGGTGGGATTTGGGATGAATGATTAAATCTGTTATTTTCCTCTGGTTGGTCACCTTGATCTGGCTTCTTCCAAGCAGACTGCAGAATGCAGCTTACAGCAGCCAACCCTGCTAGTTGGATAAACAGTAAGGAACTATGCAGGTTGACCTGGGTATGGTTTAAACCATCTGGGTTTCTGATTGGCAATTCCTCTGCATCATATTTGGGCTTAGTAGATTTGATTTTTATGGCTCCCTTTATGTTTTGGTTAATTTTTATTGGTAGGGATAGATTTTGCTAATTTCTGATTGGATGGGAGCTTTTTACAGAGGTTAGGACTTGTTTCCATTGGTTTGGGTGGTTTTGAAGCCGTAACAGCACCCACCTTTGCTTTCAAAAGGCTTGGTAAGTTTGAATTTAACTATTTCACTAATTCATTATTCTCTTTTAAAAATTGATTTTGAAAAGGTTGTAAGTTCCAGTCTGGAAGATAACCAACTGTTTCTAAGCTGTACTGACATTGCTCTTTATCTAGATTACCAGGTCCCCAGTCCAGAATCCCCACAATCTGTATTTCCCCATCTACCAGTACCATGGTGAAAATATGAGAACACTAAGGTTGAGGAATTATTTTAACTTCTTGGAGATGTTTAAAAAGGCAAGAAATTACTGTGTTTTTACAGATTTTATAATTGAATTTAGGATGGAAGGATTTCCAATCCTTATATTTTCAGGGGTAAATCAGAGTAAAAATCCAAAGGAGAGAGCAGGCTAGGAGGCAGTCAAGAAATTAACAGCTGCTTTGACCATTACAGTGGCCACTTTCTCAAAGATGGGGGCAAACAGTCCCAGTATAGCAATCATAATAAATTTTTGTAAAACTTATTTATTTTATGATAATTAAGCTATCTAAAAACAAGTTTCTAAAGGAAAGTGAGAGAAGTTTTAAAGTAGTTTAGGATGGAGGAACTTTGGTGACATCTGGTTGGCTAGCAAGAATATTTTCAGCAGTTTGAGGTTTTGCTGTTGAATTTGAATTAATGACATCATAATTTAAAAAAATCCGGAAACCAGCGGGTCAAGCGCTGTACTCTTTGGTAGCAAATAACATGTGATTAATTTATCATAATTACTTAGCAAGAATGGGGGGAAATTCAGAATTTTGAGAGGTATCTGAGCAATTTCAGATTTAACCCATTTTCTATCTATGACAAAATTTAAATTGTCTAGAGTTTCCAGAGGTTTAGCAGCTTTTCAACAATGGTTTTGAGTGCAGCAAGGGTGTGTGATTCCTTCCATTTGTCTTTCTACTAAAACAGTGAGTCCTGATTAGTCATCTGGGTAGACTTCAAACTCAAGAACTAATGTTAGGGATTTCTTTGCTTACATTAGACAATTTATCTAGTCTTTTATTGTGAGTTGTAGCTTCCCAGTTTTGGCTGGTACCCTTATCCTGAAAGGCATGTGCGGCCTCAGCTTGAGGGGACTCAATAAAAAAAACGCAGGCAGCTGGCCCCTTGGTCCTTGGGGCTGGTGGCCTACAAGTATTCAGGGCCATGGTTTGAAACCAACCCATGGGCCCATTTTTCAAGGGTGTCATGAATGCTAATATTCACAATCTTTTTATCTTTCCTTTTTATTTCTTTCAAGGACAAATCCCTTGGTTTTTCCTTTGCTCCTCAAAATGGGTCTATTTCTGAAGATGGGTACTCATCTGTTTGTCTTAATTGGTCTGTGCAACTCACTTACCCCACTCAAGCTTGTGGCAAGTCATCCTACTGTCCCTGTATTGTTTTGTGGTAACACCAAACAATATATATTCCAATTCTCTATCTTAAATAAAAATTAAGTTCTATTCACATTTCTGTCTTTGTGTTTTCTAGTACTTTGGCACCTCTCTCTAGCCATAACTAGTAGAGTTTTATTATTCAGGGCCACAAGGTAATTGCTTCAACTTTCCTACCAACTAACCAAGACTTAGTACAAATCCAATCCTAAGGTTAGAATTTCCTGTTGTGTATCTATGCTGCGCCTCAGAACACAACAAAAATGGTGCTCACTACAGGGGCTGCAAGCCCTTTGGTTACCCCTTTTGCAACAATGTTTTCAGGACCTTTGCCTCCTCCCATACAAGAGCCAACTTTGCCTGAAATTACCTGTCCTTATATTGAAAAGGACATCTTAGACCCACCTATTGCCCCCACTGTCTTAAACCTAGGAAACGGTCCCTGCCTGGTAGCTTACCCTATGGGCACCCCTGATTTAGAGCAAGCCATGGTGATAGCCCTTAGAATAGCCTGGTAGGGAGCCATCCCCCGTCTTCAACTACAGTTTAATTGAGCAGAATAATATAAGTTAATTGTTGCTCCACAATTCCCGTAATATCTTCTCTCAGCAGCTGGTTCTGCTGACCATCTGCTCTTGTCCTTTATCTGAACCGCTTTGGCCCACCACCAGATGATGCTGGGGCTTCATGTCCAAGAAGTCTTGTCCCTTCAAGCCATTTTAAACAATCATTGAGATCAGTTTGCTGCTTAACAACAGTGGGTTCACTACCTGCTCTCTTTGTTATCTTATAACCAATATGACTCCATTAATTCTCAGTCTCTTCTGGTTTTCTCTATAGAGCAGGTACACTTGTCCATCCCTGAATACATCAGGGAGTGTCTGCATGAGGTTCATCAAATACAATAACCCTGTAAAACTTAAATATACTTCACCCTGAAAGCTTACCTCTCAGACTTCAAAAAACTTGTGGAACAACTTAACAAGTTCAGCACCTAATCCTTTGATTAATTACAGCAAGTAGCAGCGCACCCTGCTCAAGGTCTCTGTGAACTATAAGAGGAAGTTGCCCAGGAGAGGACTACCGCAGCCGCATTATTGCAAAGCTTTAAACCCAAGTAGAAGAACTATCTGAACCTAAGATGTATGTTCCTCCTTCTCCTATGTCTGAATATATGATGGATAGAGACCAGAAGTTATTGGACGCCATCAAAGACTTATGTGTGTTTACTTGCAGTCAAGGATGCCTCAAAGAACCTCCTCAGCCAGACCCCCAAGTGGCTGATTTGACTTCTCAGGTTGCTACTCTTCAGCAAGAAGTTGCTGTTCTCTATGCTGATGTGGCTGAGGCCCCTCACCCTAAAGAGCCTCTTAATGACAACAGTGGTTGCCCTGGGATATCTGGAAATCCTCAAATCCAATGCGCTAGAGAGTTGATTGCCCTAGCCAATGAAGTTGAACACCTAAAGCGGGATCATAACAGCCTAGAAAGGAATGTCCAAGAGATGAGTGAGCTTATTAACTATGTACATAATAGATTCTCTCCTTGCCTCTCTATGTGACCTTTGTTAACCTCTTGCTTGGCTGAACTTTCTACTGTGGTGACCACACATGGTTGTCAATTGTATGTTACTGAACAACATGTTGATCAAGCTAACAACATGAGTTCCCACACCACTGATACACTGAATACTCTTGAAGAGAGTGTCCACAAGCTGTGGGCACAACAACACCCCTCTGAATCTGAAGCCAAATTCTTGCCATGTATCAATGTGCTAGATAGTAACAATGGTGGTCCTACCCCCAAGAATCACTTCAAACCTACTTTAAAACAAGTCTTTGATCCTAAAACATCCATCATTGCAGCCTTCTTGACCATCAACAAGACAGCTATGCAAAGAGCTTCTGATGAGGTTAAGATGGAACATTTTTTAATCTGTCTGCACCCTACATGTCAGGAGGAGGTGGTACTTAAGCTTCCCTCCATTGACACATGGGAAGAGATGAAGCAGCTCATAATCAATTATTTTGATGGCAATCTCAGTCTAGAGGTGAAAAGGGACACTTTCATGCACATTGTGTTCAGACCTGAAGAGGCCTTGGCTGAGTTTGCAGACAGTTTCTATATGAAAGGATAGTATTAATAACAAGTAGGCAATTAACAGTGCATGAAGCCTATATGGGCTGTGCTCAAGCTCTCAAAGTTAATCATCTCCTGTGCCTCCACTTTAAATCTCACCTGGCTATTTTTTCATCTATGAAGAGTATTAAGACGCTGCTACAAGACATGTACCTTACTCATTCTGGATATGTTGTGTGAGAGAATTGAATTGCCTCCAACTCTGGCTCTTCTTCCTGTGACCCTTTCATCCTCACTATGAACTCCCAGAATCCTCCTAGAGGCCAGGGTTGCCATAAATGTGAACAGATAGGCCATCACTCCCGTGTCTGTACCAATCCATGAGTTGAAAGTGCTGACCCTAAGGACCAGGCGGGAAAAGAACAGCTAACCTAGAGGCAGAGACACTCTTGGTTGACAATTCTTCCCAGTCTCCTCCAATCTCCCTGTTCATAGCAGACACTGAGCATTCCAATTCCAAAGCTTCTCCAATTCTGCTATTATTTCATGGCATCTCTGATGATTCAGAAAAGGATGATTCAGATACTGAAGATCCCAATGCTATGCTTATTCAGTTCTAGCAGTTCCCAAAACCATTGCTGTTCCTTACAAACTATGCTCTGGGAAAACTTTGACCACACCAAACTTCTGACTAAAGCCAAGGAGGTTGTCTCTTGTCCCTACCTCATGCAAGCTAAAAGTTTTCCTATGTTAGCAGAGTTTTCAGAGGAATCAGCAGAAGTAGCTGACACTTTCTTTAAAAATGTGTCAGTTTCACTCCCTCTTCAGAATGTTTACAAGGAGTTCCCAGGTTTGAGATGCATGATTGTAAAGTGGGACAAAAAACTAGCTGAAGCTCAGTATATCCTGGCCTCCTCCTGCCCTTTGATTATAAAACTACTCATATAGAGATATCCATCCAAAAGATGAAGATCAAGGCTGTTCTGGACAACATTCTCCAGTCAACATTGTATAATCCAAGCTTGTGAAGAAGCTTAAGCTTGCTCCTGATCTTAACTATCATCAGTCTTATGGTACTTTTGGTCTGTCCATGACTTGCACTATAGGGGCCTATTCTGCTCTCCCTATGTGTTTTGGTAAATTACTCTTAGCTGTTCCTGCTGTAGTTTTAGAAATTCAGAGTTATGATCTACTAATTGTTACTCAATTTCTTAGGGAATGAAATGATATCATCAACTTAAAAGACAGCTACCTCTCCATTTTAGGGTTTGAAGTCCCTTCAATCTTTGAGGAGCCTGTCAAAGTTCCTGGAAAGTGCCTCAAGATGTGTACCTTAGAGTATCACACTAGTGTCTTCACCTTAAAGTACTGTACCTGTTTGTCTAACATGAAGTGTCCTCCCATGGCCTTCCCTGTGTCTGAAGGGATTCCACTCCTGGCCACTTCTGCTGTAATCATCCCTACTGGCTCTCAAGCCATCCTGGACTCTCAGATATCTTACAAATTACCTGAACGCACATTTCTAGAGCTGTAATTGCTTCCTTTGTTAGGTTACAATCAACCCTATCTCTGCCCTGGTATTCTAGATGTTTCTCATAAAGATCACGTTCAACTGTTGGTAGCCAATTTAACAGCCCTCCTCATAGCTGTGTTGAGAGTTCAGGTTGTGCACTATTGCAAGCTACTAGATGCTCCTGATATTATTTTGCTATATCCCTTTAGCACTTTCTAAAACTTCAACTTACCTGAGGACAAACCACATTTCCTATCCTTTTTTACCACTCAAGACTTCCTGCAACTGTCTCCAGTGCAGCAGAAGGAAGTGTTTGACTTTTTGGATCAGTTTCCAGACAACTTTGCTAAGGATAGCACAGATTATGGCTTATATAAAGGAGTCATTCACCAGATTGATGCTGGTGAGGCTACTCCCTTCTGAGCTAAACCCTACCGCTGTAGTCAAGTGGAAGATGCACAAGTATCTAAAGAACTTAACAGTTACTACATGCTGGGCTTTTTTTCCCTCAAAGAGCCCCTGGGCTTCAACTTTGCTAATTTCAAGAAGAAATATGGAGGACATTACATTGTGATAGACTATTGCTGCCTGAATTCCCCCACTAAAAAAAGACTTGTTCCTCTGCCTTGCTTTGACAACACCCTTTTCTGTCTTGTGAGCTCAAAGTTCTTCTTGGCCATAGATCTAGCATCTGAATACTGGCAGGTTAATCTCTCCCCTGAAGACAGTCAAAAAACAGATCTCATCACCTCTGAGGGATTTTTTGAGCCTACATGCATGCCCCAAGGGCTGTGTAATGCCCCTGATACTTTCTAATATGCTATGGACTCAATACTCCACAACCTAAAGCTCTCTTGTGTCCTAGTATGATTATATGATATAAATGTCTTCAGTGTAACCTTTACCAATCACTTGGCTCACCTAAAGAAATTCTTCCTTGAGATTTAAGAAGCTGGCCTTAAGCTAAAGCTGTCTAAATGTGCTTTCTTCAAAGAATGTCTTGAATTCTTGGGCCATAAAGTAACCCAGACTTAGATCCAACCTATGACCAAGAAAGTTGAGGCTATTGACAAGATGCTTCCACCTACTAACCTTAGTGAAAAGCAGTTCTTTTTGGGAATGATGGTCTACTATAAGCAGTTTATCCTTAATTTTGCTGACACTACAGCCTCTAGTCCAGTTCCTATACAATGTCTCCTTTGAGTGGACTGCCAGTCAACAGCTAGCCTTTGATACACTTAAGCAAAAGCCCAAGGAGGCTACCATCCCGTTGTATCCTGACTATTATAAGGAGTTTGTCATTTACTCTGATGCTAGCAATCTAGCTATTGGGGCTATCTGTCAGAGATCCATTCATTGGGGAGCTTTTCTTCAACTTAATGGAGAAGAGCTCCTAAGTTAAACTTAACCAGAGTGGACCCTACTGGAATTCATATCATTATCATATGTAAAAGGAGAACAAATAAGCAAAATCTCCCTAGGAAGGGATTGAAGCAATTAAACAAGTAGTAGACGCTAGTGTATCCCAAGACCAGCAAGGGGGCCTTGGGATGGATAATAGGAGTAAATTGAGTGGTTTTACTGTAGGGGGTATGATAACAACATGTACCAAAACTCTACCAATTAAAGTCTTCAGATTTATCTGTAGGAGTTGGTTCAGGAGCTTCAAACTTCATGTTGGCCTGACCATAACTAATTAACACACAAAAATCCCATACCATAATAATGAGCTTCATGAGTTGTAGGGGAGCCTTAATCATCTATTAATCAAGATCTAGAAGTTTTGAAAATATAGATTCTTTGGAATGAAAACAGGAATAAAATTTTTGGAGAAATTTGCTCAGGAGAGAAAACTCAGCTTAAATACTGAGTGGAATGGGGGGAAAAGGTAGGGTGGTTACCAGATGTTGCTGTAAGAGTTAGTGGTAAAGTATTGCCTTTCAGGACTGCAGCAAGCTGCAGCCTGCAATGCAAGAAGAGTCCAGGTTGATTTTGTAATTTGGTTTGAATTGTGGGTCCTTGGTTTGGGCTGGAGTGAATTCTGGGCTTAATGTTTGGTAGTTCTCTAGCTTGGGCAATTTAATGTGTTTAATTGGCTTGTTATTGCCCCTGGTGATAGTTTGGACTCTGTTCTGCATTTAATTTTAATCTTATTGGCTTGATCTTCATGTTGACATCTTTGGATCTCAATTTTAGATAATTTAATGTGTTTAACTATGTCTGCGGCCTCAATCAAATCCTGAAAACCTTTTATTAAACTAGAATTTATATGGGAGTTTGTTTTTTGTTTTTGAATTTTATCTCAAGTTTCATTAATTGACTTGTTTAAAGAATTTGAATGCAGATTTTGATTGTTAGTTAAATCAGTTTCTAGATCTGCATTTAAAAATGCCAATTCCTCCTCAATTAATTGATTGATCATTGAACAGACTTTTTGTTGTTCTGAATTTTCTTTTGTGTAAGGAAGGTGATTCCTTACATCATTCTTGTCCAACTAGACAATGAAGGAGTAGATCACCCTGTGGCATATACATTTTGTGTTCTTAATAAGCATGATAAAAACTATACTTTCACCAAGAAAGAGTGGCTTGCTGTATTACATGCTGTTAAACAATTCTGTCATTACATTTATGGCACTCATTTCACTGTGATTACTGACCACGCCTTGCTTAAATGGTTACAACAACTCAAGGAGCCTAAAGGGCGTTTAACTAAATGTGCTCTTTGACTTCAAGGTTATGACTTCATGTTATTAAACTGCCCTGGAATCCAGTATCAGAATGCAGATGGGTTATCACAAATGCCTATCCTTGCTGTGCACCCTGCAGAGGCAGACCAATTGTATGAATTGATTAGGTATTATTCATCCTGGGAGAACAATAATGAGGTTATTCAATAAGCCCTGAATAAGCTATCCAAAGACACCCTCAGCTGTAACAATCAGCTATTTAAGAAAGTTTGTGACCAATATCTACCCTATGTATGCACCAGTCTTTGCCTTTTGTTGGTATTCCAAGCCCACAAAGAGAATTGAAACAGAGGTGTTGCAACCAAGTTTCCAAACTTGCCTGCTAAAATATCTTACAATACACAGGGGGCTTTCAATTAGTTGCCCCTTGATGTATCTAACAACATGGACCAATCTGATGGCAATCTTGAATGGCGGGTACTTCATCCTAATTAGGAGCACTACCTATTCAACTTGTTGATCCCAGCAAGAGTTATTCCTTGGCTTCAAACCTTACATGGAACTTCCCACTATGCCACCCCCTTGTGGCTTTCCCCATATAGTATATTAATCACAATATTCTACAATAAACAACACCTTATTCTTATTATTCTGTCCTTTATATTGGACTGTTGTTTTCCCCAATTCCAAATACTGAATCCTCATTGGTTCAGTTGCAACAGAGGCATCACTAAGACCTATGAATGCTCCAGAAGAACTATTATTGGGAGAACCTCTGTCTGCTGATATCTGATGCCATTGCTAGTTGCCATGACTGCCAGCTACAGTGCCCCTGTGCTGCATCCCATAAATTCAAACTAGTTTCTCCACAGCACACCTTTCATACAGTCAGCATTGACGCTGTAGGGCCTTTTCCTTGTTAACACTCAGGCTTTTGCTTTATCTTGATTGCTTTTGACCATTTCAGTAAATGGGTGAAAGCTTACCCCACCAAGGTTATCAATGCTAAAACTACTGCCGCCTTCTTACTTCAGGATGTGTTTTATTGTTATGGTTGCTCTCAAGTGCTACTGTCAGATAATGGATCTAACTTCAATGCAAAGCTAGTGACTTCTGTTGTAGAGGCTTTGGGATCTAATAAGTCCTTCTCAGTCTCCTACAGTCCTTCCACTAACCGGGCTGTGAAACGTGCTAACTCAACTTTAGTTTCCATCATGTGGAAATTAATCTACTCTGATGCTGCAAATTTGGATCTATACTTGCCTGCTGCCCTCTTTGCATACTACCTTAGCAAGCATTGTGTCACCAGGTATTCTCCCTTTGCTATGTTGTATGGGCGTGAAGCCACCACTCTGTTGCTCTTGGGAGCCCCTACTCTATTCTGATGAAGCCCTAGATTCTACTCCCACATCAAGAACTTAGTCAACTGCATAATTGACATCTAAGACTTTGCCTAAACCTCTGCATACAAGACCAAGATGCTAGAACTCTCTCCTGCTAATGCTGGATGCTCCCCCCTGTCAGAATTTAAGGTTAAAGACCACACCCTGTACTACCAACATAGATTGGGAGGATGTGCTCATAATCTGGATACATTATGGATTGGGCCGCTATAAGTTACCTTCAAACATGGCTCCAAATAAACTGTGAAACTCCTCTCAAGTGGTTGCCTGTTTGCTTGAGTGCCTGCTAAGTTTCTCTGCAAGTACCACCCCCCTAAGGCCAATCTAGAAGGGGGCAATGTTGTGAGTCACAGCCCAAACCAGAGTTTGGCTGGACTCTCACAGGGGAGGCAGGCTGGGCCTGGAAGGCCATGTACACAATAGGTGCTATGTGAACCAGGTAGTTTAGAGCAGTGGCTAGGGGGCGCCAACACCCAGTATGGGAAACAACTTGGTTGGCCAGCCCCAATACTGTGATATAGACAAACCCCAGCTTGCTAAAGTCCTGGATGGGAGGCGCGTCAAGGAGAGGAGGGGCAGTTGGAATATCCTTCATTGCTGGTGGCAGATCCAGGTGATGGGGATGGAAATACTCCAGGTCAAGGGTGCAGGGCGGTTTGGAAAGGACAACAAGAGTATGGCCAGGAGGATATGGGTATACAAGTTTGTATTAAGTAGTGACTTCACAAATGGGTGCAAAGAGAATAATTAAATTTGAGCAAAAATAGACAATTCCTGCAATAAAATAATAATTTCTAGGCATAAACTTGCTTTATTAAGATGTCAACAGTGAGGAGGGCTTCTCCTTCTCACTACTTATACTTACTGAAGATTCTGTGGCCTTTTGTGCCACCAGAGAACTGATGGCATCATTTGGAGTTGGATTTAAAATTTTACCCGTAATTTGTGTGCTTGGCCAAAGGGTGAGATCTCATTGGCTGCTATAACATAGACCTTTTGAAATTTGCAGCATGGCAAGTTGCTACAGTTATTTTTAGCTCCAATAATGAATCAAATGTCTGATTGCGCAATCAAACAGTTGTGCTCCCAATGTGTCATTTCCTGATAGGTAGGTGGCCCAAATTTGATAACAGGCTCAATGCCAGGGATTTGAAGCTTGTGTGCCTCTCAAATCCCAGGCCATTTGCTAGTCAAAAGAAGGGTATTTTTCCCTTGAAAGTACTTTGTGAATATTTCAACGCTGCATGTTTAATCAACTCTAAGGAGGCCAGCTGACTGTCCAGGGCAATTGGGGCCCTGACATTATCCCCTACCATAGTTGAGCTTGCAGAGCACGGCTCTTTATTCCAAGACTTATATTCCTTTAGTAGGATGGCGGCATTCTCCAGGTTGGATTCAGGTTCCCAAGTATTCTCTTCATGGGGGTATCCTTTCCATTTGACCAGGAAGTGAGGGTTTTGGTATTGGAGTTTGTGTCCCAGGATGGCTTCAACCTTGTGTTCCGTGAAGCTTCCTATTTTGATGGGTGGGGGAGCTGTTCTCACTATCTGGTGCAGGAGAGAAGGTCCTTTCTTTTTTGATAACAGGGAGCAGTGGAATATGTCATGAATCTTCTATCTGGGGGGCAGTTCTAGTTGGTATGCTATGATACCAATGTGTTGTAAGACTTTGTAAGAACCTGTTTGTTGGGGGCTCAAGCTAGCGCAAGAAGAAGTGGTCTTGATGTTCTTAGCGCTGAGATACACAAGGTCTCCTACTTAAATTGGGGGGACAGGGCTTTGTTTCTTGTTGGCAAAATCCTTGTATACTTGTACTGTTCTTCTCAGGTTCTTGGCGCATTTTTCTTGGCATGTGTGGATGTTGCTAACCCAGTCTTGTCCTTTGGGGTTGTTGGCTTCTTCTGTGGGGGGGCATCCCATGTGGGGTTAAATCCGTAGTTGGCTTTGAAGGGGGACATACCAGTGGAGCTGTGGCCTTGGTTGTTGTACAAAAAATGAGCCATTGGTAATTGGGTTACCCAATTGTTCTGTTCTGAGTTAACGTAGCATTGTAAGTACTGTTTGAGGACCTGGTTCACTCTCTTGGTCTGTCTGTTGCTCTGGAGGTGGTATGCAGTAGACAACAATCTTTTTATTCACAAGTTCTTTAGGATTTGGACCCAAAACTTAGAAGTGAATTGTGGGCCTCTGTCTGAGACCATTTCTTGTGGGAGTCTGTGGTTCATGAATGCATGGTTCCTGAATAGGGTGGCTGTTTCCTTTGCAGTTACTTTGGTTGTTGTTGTAATGAAGTGAGACATCTTGGTGAAGTGATCAACAATTACAAGGATGGCATTGAATCCTTTTGAATTGGGTAGCTCCACAATGTATTCCATGGAAACTGACTTCCAAGGGCCTTCTGCAATCTGAAGGGGTTATAGTAATCCTTCTGGCTTTCCTTGCTTAGGTTTGGTACATCAGCATTTCTTGCAACCACTGATTTATCCTTTGATCTCTGGCTTCATCCTGGGCCACATGTAGGTTTTCTAAATTGCTTTGAGAGTCTTTGTACGTCCAGGGTGTCCTGACATGGGGGAGCTGTGGTATTCATTCAGTATCTCTAAGTGTATTGTGCCTTCTGGCACATAGGTGCGTCCATGCAGCTGCAGGGTGTTTCCATGTAGGGAGTAACCATTTTGGTAGTATTGACTGTTGATATCTTTCTTTAAGTCTTCCATGATGGAGATGAAGTGCTGGTCTACGGTCTGAGCTAGTTGGATTTCTTCTTTTCTACTGGATAGCCCCAGGAATAGGAGCATTGGCTCAATCATGTTTGGGGACAGCAAGGATTTAGTGTTGAATTCTTCAATCTCTTTGGCACTAGGAAAAAGGTTGACTCTTTGGCTTAAGGTATCTGGTACAATGTTGATCTTGCCAGGCTTGTAGCTGATTGATAAGTTGTAATCTGCTAGGAATAAGGCCCATATAGCTTGTCAATGATATAGTTGCTGTGATTTGAAGAAGTATATCAGGTTCTTGTAATTGGTCATGATTTTCACAGGATGGTTGGCGTCATACAAGTATCTTCTCCAATGTTTCAAGGACTGGATGATAGCAAGCATCTCTTTATTGTAGATGGGGTAGTTCAACTCAGGCAGAGTAGCTTCCTTGAGTAGTAAGCTATAGGATGCAGCTTACTATCATGCCCCTCCTGAAGCAATACCCTCCGATGCAAAGTCAGAGGCGTCTGTTTCCAAAATGAAGGGCTTATTGTAAACCAACATTGCCAAGACAGGGGCAGAAACAAAGGCGTTTTTTAGCAACTCAAAGGCTGACTTGGCGGTATCATCCCACACAAAAGGTTGTTTCTCAGAGGTGAGGCGGGTCTAGGGCAAGCAGATTGAAGAAAAATTTTGGACAAGTTCCCAGCAGAAGTTTGCCAGGCCCAGGAAACTTCTGACCTCCTTGCAGTTCTTAGGTTCAGGCCATGATGACACAGCCTCTATTTTATCAGGCGTCATTTTGAAACCTCCTTTCAGTACATTGTACCCCAGGAACTCTACTTCTTCTTGGAAAACTCATTTTTATAGAGCTTAACAAAGAGTCTGTGTTCCTTGAAGCGTTGTAGGACAGCTTGAAGGTGTTCAACATGTTCCTCAGGTGTGCAACTGTAAATGAGGATGTCATCTAAGTAGGCTACGCAACACTGGTCCCTGAGTCCTCCCAAGATCACATCCCCCATAGTTTGAAAGGTACTGGGCGCGTTGCACAGCCCAAACGGCATAACCAAGTATTCAAAAAGACCTTGCCATGTCTTGAAGACAGTTTTCTATTTGTTGCAGGCCTGATCCAGATCTGGTTAAAGGCATCCCTCAAATCAACCTTTGAGAAAATGTTGGCTCCTGAAAGCTGGTCAGAGAGGTCTTTGGCATTGGGTATAGGGTATCTGTCCTTCACCATGATGCTGCTAAGGTCCTGGTAATTGACACAAGGACGTAAGTTACCACTCTTCTTTTTAACAAACAATAGAGGGGACAAACAAGGAGATTTTGAGATGTGTATGTATCCCTTCTTCAACATCTTGTCCAAGTACTCTCTTAAGGCAGCTTTTTCCTTCATGTTACAACTATAGACGGGTCCATGCTTAGGTTGGGTTCTGGGGAGGAGGTCAATGGCGTGGTCAAACTGGCTATGTTTTGGCAAGGTGGTGGCTTCTTCTTTGGAGAAGACAGACTCCCAAGGCTTCAAAAATTTTGGGATCTTGGCCTTACAGGGTTTCATGGTGATGTTGTTTAACTCAGGGGTCTGCTGGGGGTTCAGGCAGGGGACCTCTAAGGTTTGGCTCTCATGAGTGACAGTCACTTGATGGTTCTTATAGTCCAAGTTCAACTGGTAGTCAACCCATCATTTTAAACCTATCACTATAGGTTTGGGAAGCTTCTCCATGACGTGGAATCTGGTGGGCAGTAATCTCTTGTTTAACTTCAGGGAGACAGATTCTTCACATTTGTGGGGCAGTCTGTTATCTTGTTACCCAAGGTTACCAGTCAGGAATTTCCCTGGATTGGTACACCAAGTTTCTCAGCTAGGCTATGTTCCATGTAGTTGAGGGTTGCCCCACTGTCTAGGAGAGCTACAGTGTTCACCTCATGGTCATTATAACATAAGGTAGTGTCAATGATAGGATAAGATTTTGAAGCATTATTTATTGCTGAGATGGTTGCTCCTTGGGTTCCATTGGAGTAGCTAGTGCAGTCCTTGGATAAATGACCACTCTGTGGCAATAGAAGCATAGTCCACTTCTGATGTGGTGTTGGTACTCTTCAGGGGTCATGTTCAAGTGGGGCCTACTTGTGCCAGGGGTTTGATTGTTCCGGGGTTGGTCAGTGTGGTATCCTTGCGGTTGGCTGAAGTCCATGCCTCTGGCAATAGCCAGGAGCTTGTCTTTGGGAAGGTCACATTGGTGGTGTCTCATTAGACTGGCATGGTGTGGGTTCAGACCGTTTCTGAAATGAAAGCCTGATATATTGTCATAAATCTTGGCTGCATCTGTCAGGCGTAGGAATCATTGTATATAGGTCTCCAGGTTGTCTCTTTCCTGGGTCAGGCGGATGAGCCCCATGTAGGCTTGTGTCTTGGCCCCAGCAGGGGTAGTTGCAGAGTTCATTCTCTCCAGGAATTGATCTTAGGAAAGTATGAGGTCTGGGTCTTCCTCAAGGCAGGTCAAGAAGGTTTCTCTGGCATCATCCTTCAGTTGGGTGGCCACCATCATAACCTTCTGGGTGTTGTCTCTGAAGCTCTTGGGGTGGGCGCAGAACAAGGCGTTTATCATGATCATTTCTTTTCTGAACCCAGCCTAGTCCAATTTTGGCAGGTCAGGAAAGGTTGTGGGGGCAGCAGTATTCTGGTTTGAGGTGGAGATGATCACGGTCTGGACCTGGGATGGCTTGGGAACAATTTCTTCTTGGCATTTGTTTGTTTCTTGATCAAATACTGTCTTAGGTAGTAAGCTGAGGTCATAAATAAAAGCATACAAGATACCCCTATAATCAAAGAAGAATAGGGGCCCAGGGTTACTAGTTTAGATATGGTTGACATACTATCACAGCCCATACCAGAGTCCAACTGGACTCCCACAGGGGAGGCAGGCTGGGCCTGGAAGGCCATGTACACAATAGGTGCTATGTGAACCAGGTAGTTTAGAGCAGTGGCTAGGGGGCGCCAACTCCAAGTATGGAGCGTGACTTGGTCGGCCAGCCCCAATACTGTGATATAGACAAACCCCAGCTTGCTAAAGTCCTGGGTGGGAGGCGCGTCAAGGAGAGGAGGGGCAGTTGGAATATCCTTCATTGCTGGTTGCAGATTCAGGTGATGGGGATGGAAATACTCCAGGTCAAGGGTGCAGGCGGTTTGGCAAGGACAACAGGAGTATGGCCAGGAGGATATGGGTATGCAAGTTTGTATTTAGTAGTGGTTTCACAAATGGATGCAAAGAGAATAATTAAATTTGAGCAAAAATAGACAATTCCTGCAATAAAATAATAATTTCTAGGCATAAACTTGCTTTATTAAGATGTCAACAGTGAGGAGGGCTTCTCCCCCTCACTACTTATACTTACTGAAGATTATGTGGCCTTTTGGGCCATCAGAGAACTGATGGCATCATTTGGAGTTGGATTTACAATTTTACCCAGAATTTGTGTGCTTGGCCTAGAGGGTGAGATCTCATTGGCTGCTATAACATGAACCTTTTGAAATTTGCAGCATGTCAAGTTGCTACAGTTATTTTTAGCTCCTGCAATGAATTGATTGACCAATTGCGCAATTGAACAGTTGCGCTCCCAATGTGCCATTTCTCAATAGGTAGGTGGCCCAAATTTGATAACAGGCTTAATGCCAGGGATTCAAGGCTTGTGTGCCTCTCAAATCCTGGGTCATTTGCTAGTCAAAAGGGGGTATTTCACCCTGGAAAGTGCTTTATGGGGGTTTCCATGCTGCATGTTTAATCAACTCTAAGGAGGCCAGCTGATTGTCCAGGGCAATCTGGGCCCTGACATTGTGAATACCAATATTCACGCTCTTTCAATTTTGCCTTTGTTGGGTTCTTCCAAGGATAAATTCCTTGCTTTTGCCTTTGCTCCTCAAAATGGGTCTATTTCTGAAGATAGGAATTCATCTGTTTGTCTTCCTTGGTCTGCATAACTCATTGCCCCAGTCATGCTTGTGGCAAGTGATCATACTGTCTTAGTATTGTTTTATGGTAACACCAAAAAATATATATTCCAATTATCTATCTTCAACAAAAATAAGTTCTATTCACAATTCTGTCTTTGTGTTTTCAAGTACTCTGGCGCCTCTCTCTAGCCACAAATAGTAGAGATTTATTATTCTGGGCCACAAGGTAATTGCTTCCCCTCCCTGCCAACTAACCAAGACTTATTATAAATCCAATACTTAGGTTAGGATTTCCCGTTGTTTGTCTGTGCCACGCCTCAGAACATAACAAAGGGGAGTATAATTGTCAATCCTGATAGTGAAAGAAGGTGATACACAGTTCATTCCAGACTATTCTGCAATAAGTATAATTATCTGCCCCCATACCTGGTTCAAAGACCTCACTTCTAACCCTGTGGCCTGACCATCCACAAGAAATTGCTATCACTGTTGACACCACTTACACCCAGATGTTTGGAGCACTCTATATTACTCTTATATGCTTAGTGGATTCCAGGGTATTTAATTCCAGCCCTTGGTCCTTGCTTGTGTTGAGGGTCTGGATGTACAAGTATTCTGGCTATTGCCATCACACCTAACATCCAGTCATTACCCAATTTGGTGCCTTTCCAATAAATCATTTGACATACCAGAAATGGCAACAAACTAATATCACATGACTGTCCAGGTATCCAGCAACTTGAACCCATTCTAGCACATGATCAGCCCCTGGGTTTGATCCAACTAAAATCCCTGCCACAGCTAAAGCTATATAATTCTAAAGTATTATCCAATAAAATATACTTCTTCTCTTCCTAATTCTATATTCAAAGCTTCCCCAAAAGGGTCACCTCATCACTGGTAGCACTACAATTTTCAACCATGCCAATGAAAGAGAAAATAACTGAACAGAACCTGCCCACCTTCACCCACGTACTCAACCAGGCCACATCCCAAGATACCTGGAAAACGTACTATTGCGCCCACAACATCAATGAAGATATTCCTAGTGGATGCACCGTATTCAAAGGACTGGTCATGCCCAAAGCATGCGCCAAGATAATTCAATACAGTCACTCTCTACAACCACAACCGCCTTTTGCAGGCAAAGTAACTAACACCAAGTACATTGGTATTGACAAGTTCTTTGGTAAAAACAAAGAAAACATCATCAACTGGCTAGACCACTAAGCTGTGAAACTCTGCGCCAGCCGCATTCCCCACAAAAAATGGGTCCAAGAAGCCAGCAAGCGCCTATACAAGGCTGCAGCTAACTGGTTTGCCACCTGGATTGGCTCACAAACTGACAACCAGCTTGACAACTGGGAATAGTTCAAAGCCAACATCATCCACAATTTCTGCATCACTGAATCTCTCCAAGATATTGCAATACAGCTCAGTGATCTTCCTCAGAAGACCACTATCACAGCTTACACCAATGAATTTGAGGAAATACACCAAAAAATTCAAAACCCAGCACAAGCTGACAACGTACACACTAGATTATCAATCATCAACAGAATGAAACCCTCTGTTGCTGCCCTCATCTTCCCAGAGGCAAATACCTCCATGCCTGCGCTCATTGCAGAAGCCAAGTGCGTCAAAAAAACGCGCAAACATGGAATATGCTGCACGCAACAGCAATTGATCCTCAAATGACAATGGCAGAGAAAACTCTAATGGCAATAAATGCCAGAACACCAATCATAGCAATGGCAACTCCAATTGTAACAATGGCAATTGTAGCCAAAGCACAAACCGCTCCCGTCCCAAGAAAGAGGACACTGCCAAAGTTAACAACGCTGAAGTAGCAACCTGCTATGAATCAGACCCCACATTATCTGACCTCAAAGTTCTCAAAACAGATGAACAGGGAAAAGAGGAGGGGGAACAGGCCTAAGTGCCCCTGTCCCCCCTAACACAACAAGAAGAAGTACCAAGGCACAAACTTTGCTGCTCTCATCCCACATGTCCTACAATCCCCCATTTTTATGAACATAAAAATTAAAGATTGCTCACAACTTCTTGTCTATCCATGCACTTACAAATCTCATAAACATAAAATTTTATTTGACTCTGGTGCACAACAAACTATGGTTAGAAAACCTTTTGTAATCAAGTACAAAATACCAGTTGTCAAATCTAACTTCAAATACGCTAGAATGGCAGACAAGTCAAAAGTTCTGCTCAAAGGCAAAACAACTCCATTCAGAATTGACCTCCAAGGCATACAAACGTCCATCAAAGGACTTTTCATGAACAACATAAACTACAAAATTGTATCAGGCATGGACTGGTTCACCCAAGTGAATCCCAGTGTATATTGGAAAATAAAAAGCATGACAATAAAACACAATGGAGTCAATTTCAACATTCTCAAAGAACCCAACAACCTCATTCTAAGAGACACATCATTTATCCAAGTCATAAATCAAGATGACACTGAACATCTAACCAAAGACAGTACCCTTCACATAATGAGGTACTCCAAATTTAATAATATACAAACACAAAAGATCCAATGCCCAGAACTTGTGGCACTCCTAAATAAATACACTCATGTATTCAAGAAAGAACTCACAGAGTGACCCCCCAAACGGGAGGTCAAACATGGCATCAACTTATGCAAAGCCATGCCCAAACCTTAACCCCTCTACAGACTCTCTCCCATGGAGACCCAAACACTTAAAGCCCACATCAAGGACAACCTAGCCAAAGGATTCATTTGTCTGTCTGAATCCCTGTGGGGGCAGCAGTTTTCTTCATAAAGAAGAAAGAAGGATCTCTTTGCTTAGTTACTGACTACAGAGCACTAAATGCAAGTACAGTAAAAAATAAATACCCACTTCCCCTCATAGAAGACCTATTTGCAAGGCTCTCTGAAGCAAAAAATTTCTCAAAAATTGACCTCACATCTGGGTATAACCAAGTTGAAGTTAAAGAGAAAGACATACCAAAGACCTTGTTCCGCACGCAATTTGGGTTGTTTGAATGTAAAGTAATGAATTTTGGGATGACAAACGCCCTAGCAACATTTGTCACCATGATGAACCAGGCGCTAAACAGACTCTTGAACACATTATGTTACCTTGACAACATCATCATATTTTCAAAAACAAAAGAGGAACACCTCACACATGTCTGCAAGACACTCAATCAACTTGCAAAGCACAAACTATACGCTAAGCCTAGTAAGTGCCAATTTATGGAAAATGAATTCCTGTTCTTGGGCCACATTGTCTCTGATGGTGGCATCAAAGCAGACCTAGATAAAATAAAAGCCATAAATAACATGCAAAACCCACCTCTGTGAAACAAGTTAGATGCTTTCTCAGTATGGTAGCTTCCTAAAGAAGTACATCAAAGACTGCAGAAAACTAACCGCACCAATCAATGACCTAACCAAAGGTAATGCCAAAAAGAAATTCATCTGGACTCCAGAATGCGACAAGAATTTCCAACTATTAAAACAAGCTTTAATTGAAGCACCAATCTTGCAATACCCTAATAATAACAGGTGCTACAAGCTTGAGTCAGACACTAGTGACACTGCCATTGGCGCAGTCCTAGCATCCGCCAGCCAGGGCAGCAAGACTTCCTGCCAGTATGTTACAAAAGCAGATAGCTAACAAACACTGAGCAAAGGTACCCAATACACGATAAAGAATTGCTAGCAATATATCACGCATTCAAGAAATGGAGATGTTACCTCAAAGTACACTTAAACGTCCAAGTGCTAACTGACCACAAATCCTTAATCTATTTCAAAACTCAGAACGCACTCACGCGGTGCCAAGCCAAATGGATGTCCTTGCTGGAACAGCTTAACCTGGACATCCAATACAAAAAGGGGGCAGAGCTGGTCACAGCTGATGCTCTCTCTAGGTTATGCCAGCCAAGAGAGGATCACCCTGACCACCTGGACCCTGACTGGCCCAACCTATACAACACTGAGTACAAGACAAAAGGAAAGGATCCCTCCACACACCAACTAACCCATGATACGCTAGTAAGGAATGAAAAACATTTCCACACATCAAATGGCACGGTATATCAAATCATCAAGGATAAACACATTTCATACATTCCACTTGCACAAAGAGTTGACACTATACTAAAACACCACCATCTGCTAGGACACACAAAGGCTAAAAACCTATATCTCACATTAAAAGAGATAGTATGGTGGCCTAACCTGAAGCAAGACATAATCAATGTTCTAAAGAAGTGCACAGTGTGTAAAAAATATGCCAGCACCAAGGCGCCACAGCCAACAGTCAACCCAGTACCTGACCCCAAACCATTTAAGGTTTGGGGACTGGGCGTAGTGGGACCCTTCCCGGAAACCAAAACAAATCAATGTTTCCTAATTATAGCCATCAACTTTGCTACATGTTGGCCCATCTGCTTGGCAACAAAAGATCACAAGGCGGAAGCAATAAATCAATTCATCAATAAAGCAATCATAGCGGACTACAGCACTCCAGACTACATCATAACAGATGGAGAAAAAGAGTTAACAGGCCACGTAGTAAATGACAATCTAAAAACAAAGAACATCAAACACTCCGCAACCTTGCCCTACAGGCCACAGGCCAACAGCAGAGTTGAACGCCTGAACGGCAGCCTCATCAGAGCCCTGGAGAAAATAATGGATGGCAAAGCCAAAGACACATGGCCACTTTATGTGAAACATGCATTACTAGTATCCTGGGTTTGTACCAATCAAGGGACAGGCTACTCACTGTTTGAACTAACATACAGGTACAAGCCAGAAATAGTCACCCACAATAACCAACTATACTTGAAGATCCCCCTGGGAAAACCTCCCACAGTAGAACAGAAACCAGCTCTACAACACATATGCCTCAAAGCAAAACTAGCAGAAACAAAGAGACTCAAAACCCAAAAGGTAACCTCAACAGAGGACCCACTCTCCATCAACTCCCCTGTATGGGTTCTAGTTGGGAACAGAAAGAAGCTAGACTCAGTACACAGAGGACCAGGAAGAATCATCATAGACTGACCAGACAGGAACACCTACCTGGTTAAGTTCCAGGGTGCCAAAGAGCCCATCACCAAAAAGTACCACAGATCTTGCCTCCGCCCTAGCAAAGGAGAACACTTGACCCAGTTGGTGCCCACTAGTAAACAACTCCAGGAACATCAGACAACAGCTGTCAAGACAAAGCCCCCCTGATGTACCTGAGTAACCCCTTAAGGGAGGGGTGTGTTGAGAGTCTGGATGTACAAGTATTACCCAATAAAATATACTTCTTCTTTTCCTAATTCTATATTCAAAGTTTCCCTAAAAGGTGCAACTTATCACTTGGTTGATTCCTATTCTATTTTATCAAGTTGACTTCTATCAAATGGTGGGCATTACCCTCTGGCCTGGCAGTCCCTCAGCCCGCTTCAAACAGTGTTCCTATCAGAAATTGGTATCCTGGCACTTTAGGATATCTGTAACCTTACAGGAAAGTAATAAAGCATTTGATCTATTGTTATGTAGAGCTTAAAATCTGTATCCACTTCTTTTAAGCTTGAGCTTAGCGGCCAACCCTGAGAAGTGGGGCTGGCCTAGTTTAGACCTTTACCAAGAGTTTGGTTGCTACTCTATCTGCACCAAGTAGATTTATTTGCTGATCTAAATTGATTTTGATGCCTCAGCAAATCAAATTAATTTTGAACTAGCTTCTTCTTGGCCTTTGGGGCCTATGGATCAATTTTTACATATTTTGGATGCTTTATAACATCCCAACCCTTGCCAATGGCTTGGTTTAGCTCGGCATAAGACTATAAATGTATGTGGGTTGTCTTTGGCTGGGCCGCCATGGGGTTCAGGTGGTTCATTTTCGCTATTATGAAACCATCCATGTATTGTAACATCTTTGATTGCTTCCTCTTAGGGAACCATTTATGAGAAGTAACTTGATTGTTGAGTAGTTGGTGGAACTGCTGTCATCTTCCAGTATTGCATGAGGATCAGACATTCAAATCTGGTGAGGAACAATGCCTGGAAAAGCCCCATGACTTGCGTGGTCACTATGTGGCTTATCATGATACTAAATAACACATGCCTTCAATATCAAACAAAGTACTGTTATCTTGTTTAAACTTCCATTTATTTGTTTTATATACTTTCCAGAGTATTTACTTGACACATTATAAGCCTGGCTCAGGTTTCAACCAAAGCAAGGGGATTTTTGCCGCCAGTTTCATAGGAAATATAGCCAACTCCAGAGCCAACTGAAACCAATTTTTTGCTTTTCAGTTTTTAAAGTTTCCTATCTATAGATTCTTATTGGTAGAGCATATATCTTGTATTAACACTTGTATCTTGTTCTATTATATGTTAGTTTTATTTATCACAGCTATGAAGGCTACTGTAATGTTGGGTTGGTTGGATTTGGGTATAGATCAAACCACCTGATGGTATTTAATGGGTGGTTTATGGGATTAGTCATTATATATAAAGTTATAATATTGATTATCCATTGGATCAAAGTGTAAGTTTGTTGTGTCTGGGTAATTTGAACTATTAAATTATCTAATGCTTTCGATTAAAACCCTTCCCATTGGTTATAGCTTCCAAATGCGATACGTTTGGATGATTGCTTTATTTTCTTGGACAATGGCCTCATACCCAATGGATATGGTGATTCTGTTAAGGTGATTCATTGGGATTGTCAAGAAGTCACGTCTAATATTTTTGTGACGAGTTTCCCACGAGATTTAAATTGAGCTACTTAAACAAAAGGTATCTTGGATAAACTCACTTGTCGATCCTCTAGAAGGTATTTTCATCAGAGTCCAGACGTTGACTATGTATCCTATGCATACTTTTTGCTCACTTTATGTTATAGCCCCAGTAATTAACTTTTAAAGGCCTCAGATCTATTTGTTAAAATTCCTTCATGAGCTGCCTTCGATACAAGAGGATAGCCTGCAAGATTCCTTCGCCCAGGTTATTTTCAACCTTTAAGCTGCAGGTTTTCGAGAAGGTGATATGCTTTCTTAGTCAAGCTGCAAAGCTTCCTTGAAAAACTTCAAATTAATCCTCCACTTAATTTACTGGTATCATATACTTGCCATTTATAGGACTTATCTTTGCTCTGATATTTCTAGCGATAACTAATTACTTTGATGAGAATTAAATTTTCCTATAAAATAGTACTTGTGTTTAAAATAATAATTTTTTCTTGACGGAGTATTTATTTTAGACACCTTAGTTTTTTTAGTAAAGGATCCTTTTCACTATACTTGCTTTTGAACTTCAGCTTCAAACTATAAATTATTAAATGACCACGTAGCCTGTCGATGGATTTCTAGGAGCCATTGGAAACACGCCTCTGGTAATTTATTTGGGTTATTCCTTGTCCTCAAAGCAATAGTTAAAGATAAAATCTCTCAGTGAAGAAACGAGCTGCAACATTCTAGCCAAAGCCGAGTTTATGAACCCTGGAGGCTCAGTCAAGGACCGAGCAGCCCTTTATGTTGTTTTAGATGCCGAGGAAAAAGGTAAGTTGTGCCAGTTCTTCAACTAGAACTAAACTTCGTTTAGGGCTTTTGAAGCCTGGGGGAACTGTTGTTGAAGGGACAGCAGGTATATTAGAAAGCTGCCTGGGACATTAAAATCAACTCCCGTTAGGTAACACCGGTATTGGCTTAGCACACGTATGCCGCGCTCGCGGGTATCGCTGTGTAATCTTTATGCCCAATACACAAGTAAAGAATACATTGCATTTTTAATAAGAAGTAGAGTCAAGAGAAGATCGACCTTCTTAAGATGCTCGGTATGCAAGAAGCTCGAATCTGTTTCTAACATCGACAGGTGCTGAAGTTCACCCTGTTCCCGCCGTGGCCTTTGAAAACCCCCAAAACTACAACCACCAGGCAAAACGGTTTGCTGAAAATCTGGAGAATGCAGTTTGGACAAACCAATTCGACAACACTGCCAATAGGCGCGCCCATATCGAAACAACTGGGCCTGAGATCTGGGCTCAAACGCAAGGACATCTGGATGCTTTCACCTGTGCTACAGGGACAGGCGGTTCCTTTGCGGGGACCTCACGTTTCCTTAAGTCAAAGAGCAGCTCCATCAAATGCTACTTGGCAGATCCCCCAGGCTCGGTATTGACATCCTATTTCGCCACTGGGGGGCAACTTACCGAAAGATCGGGGAGCTCCATTACTGAAGGAATTGGCCAAGGCCGAGTAACAGATAACCTCAAAGGTGATGTGGAGTTGGTTGAAGAGGCGTTCACGTTGCCTGATGAAAAGTCTATTGAGATGGTAGCGTAGCGTGTTTGGATATCTCAACAATGATATAGGTCTACAAACTGCTGCACTACGATGGAATTTATGTCGGTGCTTCATCTGCGTTGAATGCTGCAGCTGCTGTTGAGGTTGCAAGGCGTGTTGGTCCAGGTAAATCATCTTTTGAACAGGCATTAAACTCATTAGGAAAAACCATTGTGACTCTTCTTTGCGACGGAGCATACCGATATCAGTCTCGTCTCTTTAGTAAGTTTTCCATCTATTTAGCCTCATCTTTAGGCAGAAACTGGCTTGAATCAAAGGGTCTCGTTGACGCAATCCCTGCCCATTTACAAAAATACATTGTCCTCCCTTAAACTGTCTATTAAAGTTCTCTTGTGGCTTCAATTCCTTTCAAATTAAACTATATTTTCACTATATCTTCCTGCTAACACAGCTTATATCTCATGAATAATCAATTTTTTTAAAATGTCACCAAATTTGTTTTCGTTTGCCTCTCAGGGCTTATTCCTTTATAATCAGCTAATTTCCATCGGATGCATTTGAATTTTGCCTTGAAATAAACTACCCTTTAAAAGCAAACCCTACTTAGACTTAATCGGGGATGCCCTAGTTGTCAAAACCAGTCCCAATTATCCTACCCATCTTATTCGGAACATGCCAACCACCATCTCTCAGCCAGTCAAAGTTTAATTCAAACAGCTCTATGCCCACATCCGCCTTAGTCTCGACAACTTAAAACTTCAGCAGCATCCCAATTCTCTACCGGCATTACAGCAAGCATATTTAACTGCCGCTCCCCCTTTGATCCAAGTACACTTATATTAAGATATGGTATTTGTTACCTGGAGCCTAGCCTCATTCTGCAACTATGCTTTGGGGAGCATTAGATACCCACACATGGGTTAATAGTAGCCACATGGATCAGACTTATACTCTCAATCAACCAAACTACCTTGAGGTACTATCTCAGTAGAATAGCTGCCCTGAGTAGCAGTCAACACCATAGTTTAAATCAATCTTGTTGAAATACCAAGAAACTTTCAAAAGCCCAAGGAGATCCATACTCCTTGAGCATGGCATCACTTAAGCACTGTATGTATATACCAATTTTGGGATACAAAGATATTTGGCTCTTAAAGGGGCTTGCTAAACGCTTCATGGTTATACATATCAAACAAGCAATCTTTTAAAGAGAAGGTACAGTGCTCCTGAGGGGACACTCTTGGTGACCTGTGTCAAATCCAGGCGCTGGTTGGGTTGGGGTGATATCTTTCAAGTGACCAAGCTCCAATTCTAGAGCTTTTTACTTGGCCTACAGGCACACAAACTCCTACATCACCTTTCTGGTAAACATTCTGGTACCAACACAATGTTTAAGCACATCTGTTTGGGCTTTCCATTCTTTTGTCACAAATACTCTTATAAGATCCCTGAAAACTCACCACTAAGGAACTCTTGTTCTCTCACTGTGAGCTTCAAACCTCTTGCCAGCCCGGTTCATTCTTTGTGAGGTGTTTGGCTGCAAGAAAACTATTTCAGCGCTCCCTGTACTTCTCTTCCTGTCCAACACTGGGGTAATCTATATAAGGAAAGCTCTTTGGATAAAATACTCTTAAACTGTTTAAGGGTCGTGAATGTCTTTATTAAGCCAGAAGGGAGATCCCCTTAGAAACCTTCTAATTTTCAGCTATTCTGCAGTCCTCTTATCCAAATACTCTTTAAAGTATGTCTCCTGAATACACCTGATACTCCTCACTGTGCTCCAGATATGGCTCTTCAAAGTTCAATCCCATGACATCAATATTGTTCCTCAATCCATCCAATCACTGATTTATATCCCCTTGCCTTAAGGTCTTCCCCTTTAGCATAGTTATTTCCAAAATCCCAGTTTAGTCTGTGCTCGCACTTTCCTATAATATTTTAAGCTTTCAGACTTACTCTATCTAATCCCAGAGTATCATTCTGATGTCTTTTTGGCATATTCATTAAGCTTTAAGCTTTTAAACCAATGAGAAACATCAGAAAAGCAAGCCTCAAACTCAACCAATGATGTTAACAACCATCATCTTAAAATGTTTGAAGCACTTCAATTACTTCACAGGGTTGCTGTGATTCAAACAGGAAATTAGTGTTTCACCTCTCAAAACGTTTACTTTCTGCCCTTCACACCAATACCAGTCCCCCCTTTTCTTCAACGTCCCCTCACTCAACCTTAGCCAATTTACATAGTAAGTTAAAAAATGTCTCCCCCCAATTTCTACAATGGCTCTATCAAATTTGTCCCTGTAGCAAAGTTGAGGCAAAAAAGTTCACCAGACTATTTAGCATCCTGGCCGCATAGCAAAGCGCTTTGGAGAAACGTTCCTGCCCAGCTCCAACACTTATCAAGCCCATTTACGCATATTGTAATAGCCTGGTATATTGATTACCTATTTAGTATAAATCTTAGAACTAGTAGTGTCCTCCCAACTAGGCCTTCTGTAGGCAAGTTAAAATGCTGTACTGACACCAATTTTTCATCCAGGTGGTTGGCCTGGGCTCTTCTGTGCAAAGTAACCAACTTTACTTTCTAAAACCCCAAATCTTTAATTTCAGCAGCTGCTTCTCTAAACAGCTACCCTAGTGATGATTTTAGGAACCCCATGTTTGAGAAGTAGCAGTGAGACCCCTTGAAACTACTCATAAGACATGAACAGAGAAACACAAACCCTTGTGGTTATGCATCCCAACCACATCATTATCTCACTTGGTCTCAGGATCCTAATACCTTGTGGCATATACATCACAGGGCACATCTTTATCCTTACATAGCCCTAATAGGCCTCCTTTCTATTATCACTATGAGGCTTAAAGATTATACACCAACTCTCATAACTGGAACAACACCAGCTATTGTAGCTGGGCAACAAAAAACACCAATCTATGTTTATTGGGCAACTAAACTTTATATGGTCAATATCAGCCCCTGCCTATAAACCAGATATGTGTGCATCGCAGAATCCCAACTTAAATAAAGTTTAAAAGATGTAAAAAGGTACCTCTGACAACGTAATCAGTGCTGTTATTGGGATACACCGGCCATAAAGTATCTCCTCCTGTTGCATAAGGATCTCAGAATCTCAGATGGTGAACATAAATATCACATCTATGACTAAGAGTTAGTTACCATTGTCCATA